>PJEX01000123.1:68691-120623 GCA_005350895.1 Colletotrichum tanaceti
CCCCCCCCCCCCCCCCTGTACCCCTAACACACCCACTTGTTGTACATTATTCCAGGACCATAGCGTGGCGTCTTTATGGCTTTTTTATTTATCGACGGTTGGCGAGGACACGGCAAAGGAAACTAAAAACCAAACGGCTCGCGACGGGGAAAACAAGAAAAATCTAGGGCTTCCTCTGTCATGCCGTTCTTGTATGACATTCCCCTCTCTTGTATTTGGGCACCGATGTAGGTAGTTAAAAGTATTAAAACGGTCTAGTTGTTCCAATCCGCCGGCGTCACCCTGTCATTCCCCATGCGAAACCGATGTCTTGCTCCGTTAGTCGCTAGTCGTCACCGATCCAACTACCTAGGTTAACATTTCCTATCTCTAGGTGCCTAGGCACCTTTGTATTGCCCCTCATGCCTTCTGTATACCTATGCCCTTCTGGTTCAATATATCTAGTGCTTAGACCCTTCTTGTTGTGACTTACGTAGGCACCCTAGTGCTATTACTTTCGACAAAAGAGGATTCTCCTAGTCACATCCACATACCTATGACAATGTATGCACTAATCAACCTACAATAGGTACTTTCTACAGTTTCCTTCCCTCCGTTGCCTGCTGCTTGCCGCACCACTGCATTAGTAAGTCGCCGCCTCTTCTTAGCCATCAGGCGAAATCCAACAGATGAGTGGTCTGCAGTGTATTTTGAACTATCCCGGTGCACCCCAACTCCAACTAAGCAGCTCGAAAGCTCCAGAGACTTCGGTTGTCGGCTATCCGGAATCGAATTGAAGATTTGCACCACCCATGCGTTCCAAAGACGATGGCGCCAGGTAACAAGGACTACGTTGTCGACGACGAGATCGTCGCATTCTTCTCCAAATCATCGGTGCGTCGCGAGACGTGCGACCTCCTGGCCAAGAAGCTTGTCGGCGGCGAGCGAGTCGTTCCCGTGGCGGTACAAGGAGCCTGCTCCTACACTGTTTACGCCGGGCACGACCTCGAATATGTCGTTCAATTCCGCCTCAAGTCTCTTGCGATCAAACCCGAGACCGCAGCCCTCGCTCGCCAGATCTTTGGGCCTCTTGTGCCGGAAGTATCGTTTTGACAACAGCTTGGCCAAGATTCAGCCGTGGCGGCGCAAGAGCCTCTACTTGTCTACACCATGAATCGAATGAGAGGAATTACCCGCCTGGACTTTGTACTCTCTTATGGGTTTCCGGAAAACTCGATCGATAACAAGGTTCGCCGTAAGAACCTCATTCGCGATGTCGCAAGGTCTGCCGCCTGCGCTGGCATACGTCTGCTGCGAACCACGCTAATCCGGGTTCGCGATCGCAGGTTTTTTGCTGTCGCCGCAGGAGGTTGATCAGGCGCGTCGTCTCTCGATGCTTGGTACGTTTGAGAGGGAGTTGCACGCCTTGCTCGCCGCCCTGCCCAGGCTTGACAAGATAATCCGCGCTACGCTGGCATCTCTGCCGAAAGTCCTGTCTCTTCCCATGGTGCTTGTGCACAAGGATTTCGGCGACAGCAACATCATGGTGCAACATGGGTCTAGTCATCTCGTGGGCGTCATTGACTGGGCCGAGGCGGAGGTTGCCCCCTTCGGCACAAACCTGCACTCTCTGCAAAGCCTGACAAGCAAGCTCCACCTCAAGCATGGCTGGATACGATACGAGGACTACGACGACCTGAATCTCTCATTCTGGGAGACGTTCGACGGCGAGGTTGGCGGGTTGAGCCACGAGACTATCAAGGCAATCAGGACAGCAAGAGTTCTGGGTTTGCTACGGTCACATGGCTTCACAAGCCGGCTCCCAAACAGAGCCGAGCCCTCGCCGATCAAGGATGACGATACTGGAAGGTATAACATGATGATACTCGAGGGCTTACTACTCAACCAGGCTACTCAACTTGATGGGCTGGATGAATAGATCAAGCACTTTTGAAATATAAGCTACTGCTGATGGTCTGACTTAGCTACAGGACAACTGGTCAGAAATATGGTGAAAACAAGCGGCCGAGTTACCTCAAGCCAGCCTCAACCAGAGCGGCTCGGAGATCTTTAACCTTATCCAGCTTGGCATGAGGCTTGCCTGCATTGAACACTTTGTGGTTCCCTGATGTCATCTTTGAATGTGTCTCGTTATTCTGGCACACTCGGTGAGTTCCGTCTGATGATTCAAAAGTCCATCCAGTGGTGCGGGTCCGTTGGTAGTTCACTAGTTCTTGACAAGACCGATGTCCAGCGTTGTAGTACCTTGGTCGAGGATGAGCTCAGACATCGCCAATATAAAGCAATGGACATGAGTATAGTTGTTGAAAATACAAAACTAATGCATGTGCTTGCTCAGGTAATGTTAAAAGCATTACCTAACTCCCTAGCTCTCCTATAAGCTATCAAGCTAGAGGGGGGTCTTGATGCCGGAGTCCCAACTTGCAGGCCTGTCCATGTCCCTTTTTTTGAAGTAAATAGGTAATCTACAATATGAATACAACACCGTTATAACGTTATCGTTACCACCCACATCACTTTTCCGCCTTCTTCGTCACCGATGCCGCCGCCGCCGCAGCAACAGCAGCAGCAGCAGCAGCGGCCTCCTGCTCCGCCATCATGGCCGCGATGTCCCCGGACACGAGCCAGTCCTTGACGGCGTCAACGATCTTGTCGAACGACTCGCCGCCGTCGATGACGTCGACGAGGTTGTAGACGTCGATGCCGGCGCGGTGGTCGGTGACGCGGTCCTGGTTGTAGTTGTACGTGCGGATCTTGTCGCTGCGCGAGATGCGGTGGCGCGAGAGCACGTTGTCGCGCAGCTGGGCCGCCGCCTCCTCGCGGGCCTCGCGGCGGATCAGGGCCACGCGCGACCGCATCAGCTTCCACGCGTCCTCGCGGTTGCGCGACTGCGACCGCGAGTCCTGCATGCTGACGACGGTGCCCGTCGGCGCGTGCGTCATGCGGATGGCCGACTCGGTCTTGTTGACGTGCTGGCCGCCGGCGCCGCGCGCGCGCATCGTCTCGATCTTGACCTCGGACGGGTCGATGTAGAAGTCGCTCTCCGGGTTGTTGAAGTCCTTGGCGTCCCCGTCGCCGCCCTCCGGGAAGGACGGCAGCACCCACACGGCCACGGCGCTCGTGTGCACGCGGCCGTTCTTCTCCGTCGCCGGGATCCGCTGGACGCGGTGCATGCCGGCCTCGCCGCGGAACAGGTCGTAGGCGCCCGGGTCCTGGATCTCGATGACGGCCTCCTGCAGCGCGCTCTCGCCCGCCGCCGTGGACAGGTCGCCGGCAGCCTCGACCGTGTCGTACTTGATCACTTGCGAGCGGTAGCCCCTGCGCGAGAGGTACAGCTTGTACATGCGGAACAGCGTGTCGGCGAAGAAGCGGCCCTCGAGACCGCCGGGCCCCGGGCGGATCTCGAGCAGGCACGGCATGTGGGCGTAGGGGTCCTTGGGCGTCAGCGAGGCCGAGAGCTTGCGCGAGAGGGCCGAGAGCTGGCCGTTTGTCGACTCGAGCTCCTCGGCGGCCATGTCCCGGAGTTCTTTGTCCTTGGATCCCAGGAGGCCGTTGAGCTCCGCTATGGAGCTCGTCGCGCGTTCCCATTCGCGGAGGGCCGTGGCCACGCTCGAGAGCTCGCCCATCCGGCGGGCCGTCTTGGAGTCAAAGTCGGATTCGAGGGAGCGGGCCAGAGCATCGTGTTCGGTCGTGAGGGCGCGGGCTCGTTGGAGGAGGGCTGGCGGGAGGTGTGCGGTTGTGTCTGCGGCGGGGGCAAAGAGGAACCGGGTTAGCTGGGCCCTCGGGGCGTGGACGAGGGGCGCGATGGGAGCTTGCCTGAGCTAGCACGGCGGATGAATTGGGTGCTCCTGGGCTTCAGGAGCCCTCCCAGGCAACGCCGACACACCCATGGCGCCGATTTCATGCTCGAGGCTGGAGGGGAGCTGAATGAGGGGGACTGGCGGGTAGAATTTGGCAGGTCTCGGGGAGGAATTGGGTGGTCGTAGTACTCTACATAAAAAAAAAAGTTCAGTCGCAGATGGTTGGTCTATCTGCACCGTGCACCGGAGCTTTGGTATGGCGCGGGTGGAGGTGGGCGAAACGTCCATTTAGAGCCTATAAGTGGGCCAAGGGGACAGAAAAGGGGGGCTCAAGCAGACTTGCAAGGTAGTCAGAACTTAGCTCCTACAACCATCAATCTAGCCTCCTTTTGATCAGGGCTGTTGTGCCACTCGTTGCGTCACACGATTTTCTTCTATGTATGCCCGTATAGAGTTACGTTATAGTTATTGGGATCATGGTGCGCACCCCCCGAAGTAGCACAGCCGGTGTCCAGATAAAAAGACCACCGCTGCCACCTCTCCGTCGCGCGCCGAGCTATCAGCCAGAAGGGAACACGCCTTCATCGTGGTGAACACCAAGATTGTCTCTGCACGGTTGAGGTCTGGATACGACGAAGATCCATGGCCCTTTGACGATCTTGAGTGGAGCGACGACGCGCTTCACTCAGAGCAACCAGCCCAACCATCAACGAAAATCGCAGCGGCCATCGCCTTACCCTACCCCCCCCACTGATCAGCCCTTACCCCCCCCACTGATCGGTTAGCGGCTTGGCAAGTACTACCACAAGTCACTCTAGTGATATAATGTTATGCAAATCTTGTGTATGTATTTGTTTGTTTACCCTAGACGTAACCTAATTATATTACTATTATGTTAGTATAATGCTTAATAGATAAAACTACTACCTAGTTCCCTTATCCTTATTCCTAAGACTATAATGCTAAGTATTGTTCCTAATGCAGTGCAATTCCCTAATCTATATTCCTAAGATTATAATATTAATTCTAAGATTATAATATTATTATAATATAATCCTAATGAAATTAGAAGTTAAAGAGCTATAGATAGGTATATTTGTTAGCCTAATAGTTAGGCATAATATCTTTACTAGGAGCAGTATAAGCTCTACCTATAGTAATAGCTACTAAGTATTAAGGTTATTTATATTAACACTATACTCTTTTCTTAAAGTCTAGATTTAATTATATTAGGATTATAATATAATACTGCTTAAAGATAACTTACTTTAAAGCTTTTAGCAAGAGGGGTATGCCTTATTTATGCTACACAAAAGATTAAGTCTTTATAAGGACTGCTACTCCTAGATTGCCTTTAGGGTAGGAACCTAACCTTTACTACTATCTAGGCAGGAGATCTAGTAAGGGAATTTAGTACCCTAAGTATGTTAGTAATATAATAGAAATATAATAGGAATAGATTAACCTTAGGTAACTTAAGAGAATTAGTAAGGACTTTATATCTATTATAGACCTTCTTCTCCTCTAAAAGTAACTCTAGTATCTAGGAAAACTACTTAATAGTATTATAGGTAGTAGTAATAGCCTTAGGACCCTTAGCCTGTAATTATATTAGGATTATAATATAAACATATTGTAATATTACTTATAGCAGAAGCCTCTACCTTAGCTTTAGTAATAGCAAGCTTAGCCTTTTTAATAGCCTCCTTGCGAGAGGTAATTATCTAGTTTAGCTAAGAGAGATTATGTTAGCATTATAATTATATTATTAGTAGAGAGACCTTACCTTATTAATAGTATGTTAGAATTCCTTAAGTTTCTGCTTCTTCTAAAGGGTTTTAGGGGACACCTAAGGGCTGGGGGGGCTAGCAGGGCTAGAGGGGCTAGAGGGACCTAGGGGAGGAAGTTATTCAGCCTTATCATTCTCCTGAGAACATGTTAGGGATATAATATAATTATAATAATAAAGTGTTAGCTTACTTTCTGAAGCTAATCCTTAAGTGCTGCCTCTATTTTAGGGGTAATAATCTATATGTAATTATGTTAGTAATATAATTATATTATAATAGATTAAGAAGCTAATTACCTTAGTACTATACTTAGCACTACGCTTACGCTTCTTCTAAGTAGTACTAATAGGAGGAACAGGCTTATTAGCCTCTAGAGGTATAATTAAGGTATTAGTAGCTTAGTAGTAGGTAAGCTATATATAATTCTAGTTAAACTGCGCAGAATTGCGCTAAGAATCCTAGAACTATTTAATAAGGAAGGCTAGAAAGTAATTAGTAAATTATAATTCTAGTATAATAGAATTATACTGTAAGTATATAAATAAATATAGTCTTATCCTCTAGGGTAGGATAACTACTAGTACCCTTCTTTAGGGTACTATTAGCATTAGTAGTAATAGCTTGTAGGTTAATTATAAACTTTTAGTTATAGGTTTTCTCTAAATAGTTATAGAGATAATAAATTAGCGTAGCAGAAGATTTAAAAGGTATCTAGAGATTATGTTAGGAATATAATAAGAATATAATTAAGAGATTAAGATATTAACCTACTAAATATATGTAAATAATAGGTGTGTTATTAGTGCTGAAATTAAACTAGCAGAATTGCTTGCTAGGGAAGATCTTAATAAAATTAAGACCCTAATCTTAATGTTAGTATTATATTTAATTTATAATCTAATTATAACTAGCTAGGCGCTTAATAGGATATATATATTGTTGTAAGGGTTCTTGCTAGCTGGATAGATCTTATATCTAGGAGGAGGGCAGTAGGGTTAAGTTAATTAGGCCTTATACTAAGTAAGGGGATTAGCCTAAATTATGTTATAATTATAAACTAAATAGGTTAGGAAGCAAAACTTACTAGGTATGCTATTATTAACTGAACTAGCGCTATTTTGCTGATTAGTTATTGTAGTGCAGTTAGTAGAGAAAGTTTAGTTAAAAAGAAATTAAATTACTTTTAATATATTATCTTAAAGCGTAAGAAGCAGGCGCCTTACTTTTATAGGCAGGGTAGGCACCTTTAGCTAATTAACTAAACCTTGTAGAGGGTAGGTACACACCCTACTAGCCCTATAATAACTGACTTATACTTAATGTAAATAGAGGTAGGTGTAGGTAGGTATAGCTAATTAAATAGGCAGCTAAAATAGGTAGGTATAACTAATTATATAATAAGTAAACTCTAACAATTTTAATTAATATACCTTTTTAAATAGTAGGAAAAAGAAGGAAAGAAGATATATAAATTTAGAGAAGAAGAACTTAAATTAAATTGTAAATGTATTACTTTCTTATCACAATTTCTTTAAATTTAAGTAAAATAGTTGCATAAGAGATCTTAGGCTAGGTAAAGTAGCCCTAGACTTAACATTCTACTAACATTCTGCTAACATAATATTATTATAATATAGTCATAATATTAGAAATAATACCTTAGAATTAAAGTCTGCCCTATAGCATAGCTAGCCTTCTAGCTTAATAGCAATAGCTAGATATAACTACAGTCTAGTAAGGTATTCTATTACTTTAATATATCTTAGTTAGTAAGTAAGCTAGTACTTTATATAAGACATATAAGCTTACTCTACCTATCTATTATGCTATAGACATAATCTAATTATAATCCTCTTATTAGAACTGTTTTGCTAATTATATAACTCTTTTAAGATATATCCTTAATATACATAAGACTGCAGTATATACCTCTTAGCTAGGCAGGCTTACTAAAGAAGACCTAGCTAAAACAAAGTGTATGTAATACATATTATTAAAAGAACACTTTTTAATTATAATTAACCTATATATAGCCTTCTATTACAAGCTTCTTAATAACCCTTTATCCCTTAGCCCTCTAGGCCTAAATATAGTAGTATCTAATACTGATTTAGATAGTGCTAAGGGTTTAGATAGTGCTAGGGATTTAGATTGCGCTAAAGAGATCTAACAGCCTTAAAAACAGCAGATCTAACAGCCTTAAAAGCAGCAAAAAAGGCTGCAGTTAGAAAGCCTTTATTACAACCTAAAAAGGATTAGATCACAAAGAGATTATGATTTACATGATACTATTAAGGACTCTAAGCCTAATAGTAAGCTATAGAACCCTCTATTAGATACTGTTATTAGCAGTAGTTATAAAGATAATATAGAAGAGGTATAATAGTATAATAATAATATTATAATTAAACTATAATTACTTACTCTTTATAGACTAATACTAGGACTTGCTAGGCGTTAGTTAGTATAGCTATAACTAATATACCTAACGCTAATATACCTAACGCACTTAACATACCTAACCTACCTAACGCACCTAACGCACCTAACGCACCTAATAGACCTAGTTATAAAGATAATATAGAAGAGGTATAAAGGTATAATAATCTTATTATAATTAGACTATAATTGCTTACTCTTTATAGACACCTAATGTACCTAATGTACCTAACGTACCTAATATACCTAACATACCTAACATGCCTAACGCTACTATACCTATAAGTATTTAGAAAGAGGCTATACTATACTTATTATATAGAAAAGTAAGTTATTATACTATAATAATACTATAATAATAGCTAAGTGATCTAATTATGTTAGATAAATGTCTAAATGATAAGGTAGATAATAGGTCTTAAGCCTTGTAAAAGATGTGATTTATGTTAGGCTAGAGGTTAGGAAATCTGCCCTAACGTTACGCCTTATGTAGAATTAAAATGTAAAGTCTAGGATATCTTTTAAATTAAGGAGAAGTAAGGAGAAGTATAATTAAAGCATAATTAGAGTATAATATAAGTATAATTCTATTTTTACTATAGTACTAGTATTAGTTAGTTAGTAATTTGTCTTTATATTTATACTGTTTTCTTTATACTTACTGTATTATTTACACTACTTATAAGATAAAGTCTATGAAATCTTTAGACCTAGAGAAAGGTAATAAAGTCTATAAAATTATCTTAAAATCTTATAAATTAGAGAAATCTTAAGAATTAGAGAAAGATATATATATAGAAAGCATAATAAGAGTATAATAGAGTTATAATTCTTTTAGTACTATACTACTAGGAATTTAAATTACACTATATATATAATAAGTCTAAATTTACACTATTTAGCTTCTAGTTTAGCGTTAGTAATCTTAAGTTCTAACTCTAATTCCTGCCTCTTTGCTTGCTCTAAGTCTAACTATAACTTAAGTATTTTTACTAATCTTAATCCTAATCCTTAGCTGTTTAAAGCTGTTACGCTTTATATTATTTTATCCTATAGAGTTTCTACTAGTTATAACTTTATACGCCTAACAATATAGGTTAGATATAGGTTAGATATAATAAGACTATAATATAAATATAATATATACTTACTTTCTCTTCTCTTGTCTTTTATAAGGGGATAAATCTATATATTGATAAGTTAGGACCTTAGATAAGGATGCTAAAGGAAGTAGTGTATCCTCTAAAATAATAATCTCCCTAGCAGGTATAGTAGGTGTAGTAACATTATTCCTACCCTGTGAACTCTTCTTCCCTATTAAGTATGTTAAAAGATTGCATTATAATAGCATTATAATATTATGAGAGACATATACTGTTTCTTAGGGTAAATAAGTGATAAAACTGCGTAGTTAAACTTTAGTTATAGGAACTTACAAGCAACCTATTCTCCTATGCATTTTAGTCTGTATTTACGTATTCTTAATTAATAATATATACCCTTAAGTATAAAAGCCCTATTAGTAATATAGTAATATTATAATAGGATTGTATTTAGATAACTTATAAGTATACTCCCTTTGCTAATCCTATATTTTTCCTAAAGGCATATTTATGCTAGTAACTTGCTTTAATAACGTTAGTGTGTAGCTGCACTATATTCTAAATCCTTAGTAGAATTAGCGAGAGGTATTAATTTAAGTAACTTTAAAGAGTATAGTTCTTTTTATGCTTTACCTAGTTATAGATAGGGCTATTGTCTGCAGCATATACTAATAAAGATAATTAGACTATAATCCTATTATGTTTCTAAAAGGGTAATAAACTAATAAGAAGATTATAGAGATATAAATAATTAGATTCTATCTTATATTCTAGAAGGCTTATTATATACAGGTAAAGCTTATAGCTATAGGTAACCTGTAGGTTAAGGCTAAGAAGTTATTTAATACTGTATTAAAAGTGTACTTTATAGAGAATCACTGATTAATAGATCTACTATTACTAAGGCTGTTGCTTAGGGTTAATAGTAGTAAGGAACTGCCTAAATCCTAAGGGTTAAAGGATTAATATATAATACTATTATGTTTTTATTATGCTAGTAGTATGCTTACCTAAAAGCTGCCTTATGTCTTAATCTACTACTAAAACCTTTATTAAAGGTTATGCGTTAGGGTAGTAATAGTGCTAATAAAGTAGTAGGCTGAAATGTCTTTCCTATAGCTTATAGAGCATTTTAAAGACCTAAAAGTAGAGTTAGACTAATTCACTATTTATAAAGAAGTAGAGATAGGTTTTAACTAGTATTATTATATTAGCATAATTAGATTATAATATAATTATTTAAAAGCTTACCTTACTGTGTGATAATAGATAGCCTAGTAAAAACTAGCTTGCGATTCTCTAAACCTGCAATTCGCTTAAAAGACATATTAACCTCTGCATACTCTCTCTTTACTAGTAGATCTAGTTATTTAGGATAAGCATAGCAGATAAGATAGTTAGTACTATTACAGTAAATATCTTAAATGTACTATAGATTATATTAGAATTATGCTCTATATATGTTTAAAGCATGCTTCTTACCTGTTAATTAGTTCCTTTCTTAAGAGAAAACTAATATTAAACCTTATTAATCCTACCTTAATTAGGATAAATAAGAGCTTAAGACTTATAGATTATCTTCTTAATCTTATCTATCTAGGTTAAACTTTTGTGAATATCACTAAAGGAATATGCATTATAACTATTAAGAAGTTCTTATATAGTTAGATTAGATATTAGAGTACCTATATAGAATTATATTAGAGTTATTATAGTATTATAATAACAATATACTTACTGTAGGTTAGTTTTAGATCCTGAATCCCCTTAATTACAGCAAAAAGCTTATTGAGATAGCCTTTAGGTATTTTCTCTAAGATAGGCGGCGCATAGTTATAGACCCTAATTAATATCTATGCTGCAAACAGAGTTTTATTAAGTTTTTCTAGTACAATTAATTTAAAAACGCAACTGCATTAAATAGAGATAAAATCATTATTATTATTAAAATAATTCTTAGCTAAGAATAGTTAGAGTATAATTAAAGTATAATAGATATATAATAGGAGTATAATAACCTACTATATAACTATGCTTATGTTTTTTGTCTAACTATATTATAGCAGTTATAGTTGTTATACAGAAGGTTTATTAATAGTGTTAAAGTTAAATCTAAGCTGTTTTTTAGGATCTAGTTACATAGAAAAGGCTAATTCTCTACAGTATTAAAGGGCCCTTTAACTCTATTCCAGAAATGCTTTTCTCCTTTTTAATAACTAGATACCTGCCTATTACAGCGAATTATTAGGCTAAAGCCATTAACTGTCTAAACATTATAGTATTAGGATTATATTATAATAAAGGCTTTATATATACTTACTAGTATAACACTAGGCTTTAGATAACACTCTAATCCTACTACTAATATATTATATACAGACCCTTCTTAAAACTTCCTTTAGATACTGCAAAAGTATTAGATTGCCTGCATATATACTCTAGCAGTTATAGATATATCTATAAGACCTACGTTTTGCCTTCTAAGCTCTACTATTTACTCTAGTACTTTTGCTGCATTAGTAACCTTAATATTAATTAAGTTAGGAGATAACTTTAGGTAATATTTAACTCCTAAGCACTCTATTTTTTATTAGGTATAGTAGACTCTAAAAAAGGCTAAAAGCACTCTTTTGCTTTAACTTTTTAGCCTAGTGTAGCTATACTAAACCTGTTTCTACTATGTTATTATTATAATCCCTAAATAATATGTAATATCTAAGCTTACTAAATCTAGGATAGTATTTATCCTCTCTAGGGTTTTGCCTTAAAGATTTACTATATAGGCTACGCCTGATTTTAATGTAGTTAGAAAGTCAGGAAAGCACTTACAGTAGATAATATCTTAAGCAGTTATTATATTTGCTTTGTTTTTAAGCAATAAAAAGAGTGCAGGCGCCTGTATTTTAGAGTATGCATCCTATATTAGTTTAGTATTACCTAATCACAATAGAGTTATAATACTATTATATTTATAAGCTTATATTAATTCTCTTTCTTCCTTTAATCTAATTATTATTAGATAGGTCCTATATATACTATTAGAATTAACTCTATAAGTGTAATACACTTACTTACAATTACTTTATTGTATTTATTATCTCTAGGTGCACTATATTCTAATTCTTTCTTATTATCTTTTAGTAGAATAGTATCCTAACGCTTTGCAGCGTTTAGTTACTTAAAGAATCCTATTTCCCTTATATTAGTATGTAGAAAGCATACTTCTATTATAATATATACCTATTTCTTCTGTATTAATTAATAATATTACTGCTAATTTGCAAGAAGATAAAGACATTATATGTATATACTGTAGGTAGAAGTAGGAATAAAGAAGCATTTAAATTTAAATACTAAACTACGCTCCTTAAGTATTATTTAAATCACTATAGCAACAGCATAGTTAAGGTATATTTAAATCACCCTAGCAACATAATTAAATTATATTAATACTTATTTCATTAGGTTGTTAGTAAATGTGCATAATTGTAAGGTACTTAAAACCCTATTAGAGTATGTAACTAGTAAAAAAGGTTTGTTTAGAAATGCCTTAACTTACCCCCCTAATTAGGTAAAGTGCTGTGGGGCTGTAGTGGGGGGGGGTAAGGGCTGATCAGTGGGGGGGGTAAGGTGAGGTGCAAACCGAAAATCGCAGTGACCCAGCTAACCGTACTGCTAAAAATTCCTACCAACCACTCCAATGCGACCAAAGCAATAACTAGAGATACCGTATCCTCTCAGCAAACCCGGATTTAAGCTAAACTTAAGGCAGTTTAGCTGCTGCGTGCTGCTAGGCCTGTAATTGAAGGCGGTTACCTACCCTATCAGTTGTCTGCTAGCCTGCCAGCCCCTGCCTGCCAGCCCCTGCCCGCCAGCTATTACTCTGCTAACCAGGCCTATCCCTCTAAAATAAACCTTTACCCTACACCTTATTACTACGCCTATTATTAATTCTATTGACTTGCTAGCCACTTAGCAAAATTAGCCTAAATACTATAAAAAAAACCTAGGGTAAGAAGCTATTATTAATTAATTATTAAAAATACACTTCTTCCTAGCTAATTAAGGAGGTATAGTGATTATACAGCTAAAGGAAGTAGATAGTAGTAGTAATGTTTCTTAAGTATAAGCAGTATCCTATTAAGGTTAAGGCTACCCCCTATAACTATCTCTAACTATAATAACAGCCTAGTAATACCCCTCTTAACCCTACTAACAGCCTTTACTACCTAACCATTAATAAGGCTACTACCTACTTCTAGGTCCTAAAATTAACTATTAAGGGCTAGTATTAACGCTAAGATATAATTATTAGCCTAGTAACTAGGTATACTAAGCTTAATTAGCCTAATCTTAAGGCTAACCTCTATACCCTTTTTTAATAGTAGTAGGATAAGTTAGTAATTATTATAATAGGCTAGTTTAGGTGTATAGCCTAGACCCTTTTTTATAATAGCTAGCCTGTTAGCTAGCCTAACTTCTAATTCTTAGTAGGCTAGTTTACCCTTTTTTGCTGCTACTAGAATATCTTATACTGCTGCCTTACAAAGCAGGCTACTAAGCTGCTAGCTAACTACCTCTAGATTGTTACTAACTTCCTCCACTTTAACTAGGATATAAGCTAGCTGTTACTAGCCTAGTAGCTAGCTAGCAGCCTCTAATTTCTACTTAACTGCATCCTTAACTTTAATAAGACCCCTATATCTTTTAAGTATTTAGATAGGTTAATATAGTTAGATAAGGGTAGCTATATAGTAGCTAGCAAGAGTAACTACAGTAGCTAGAGCAAGCAGCAGGCTATACTAATTCTTTATATCTTTACTAATAAGGTCTAATAGCTGCTACTAAAGCTTATGTTTTATAGAAAACCTACTAATTAAAGCAGCTAAATTAAAGGAAAAGAGAGTACTTTTTATAGTAATAAGATAACTATTAAGTATAATAATACTGCTTATAATAATAAATACCTAGTAGATAAGTAGATAACTAATAAGCTTTTCTCTCTTACTGTAGGGTAAGAGTATCTATTAGTTATAGATATAGTTGCCTTCTATAAGACTACTTTAGTCATTTAGTAGCTTTATAGCTATTATATTACGCCTAGCCTTATACTGCCTAGTATAACCTCCCTTCTCTAACCTCTTAATACTACTATTAATGTAAAGGGCTAGGTAAGGCCTTATTTAGGTAATTAGTAACTTAATTACTAATAATCTAAACTAAGGAGGAAAGGAAAGGAAAAGGGTACATAGTATACTTAGGTACTATACCTTTTATACATATGTATATAGCTTACTTAATTAAGTAGTAGGTATAGCCTAGCTATAATTATCTAAGGTATAGCCTATAATACATACCCCTCTCTCCCTCTTAGTTAGAGTAGAAAATCTATAATAGTTAGGGATAGAAAAACCCTAGCTATACTATAGCCTAGGCGCCTGCTAGCTTATATTTAATTTATTATAGGCTATAAGCTATAAATTCCTCTTTTCCTTCTTTTTATTAGCCTTCTAATTAAAACATTATATATTAACTATATATCTATTAGTATACCCCTTTTTACTCCCTTACTACTCTAAATAAATACTAACTTTACTCCTTTATTAAGTATAAATAAAGTAAGATATAGCTATTAGTAGGGTAATTATTATAATAGTTATATTATATACTAACTAAATGTATAGCCCCCCCTAACTCTTAGCCCCTCCCTAGAGGGCCCCTCTACTATCCTTACCTCTATTAAGGCTACTAACTCCCCTACTACCTCCTCTAACACTACCCCTACTACTCTTACTACTACCCCTACTATCTAAGTAGTAGTAGTTATAAGTAATATACGCTCTTTACATAAAATAGAAGCTAATAAGGGTATTAAAGAAGAAAGATAAATAGGCTTATAAGTTAAGTAATAATAAGTTACTAGTTACTAAGACCTCTACCCCTAAAACCCTAGCTAAGTAGTATAAGTATATTAAGTATACTAGCCTTTAGGCTATCCCTTATTTCTAGTATACTAACTACCTTTAAAAAAGGCTAGTACCTCCCTTTACTTTAAGGAGCTTATATCTAGTAAGCGCTATACTAACTATATATATAGTAGCTATACTTACCTCCCTCCTATTTATAAGCCCCTCTTTAAGAGTATATAATTAGTATACTAACCTTAAGTAGATCCCTAAATACTCCCTATCTCTCTACTAAGAGATAGTAACTACTACCCTTACTATTACTATAGCTTCTTTAGGCTAACTTAGTAATCTTATAGAGAATCGTTTTTAATATATTGCTATGTAAGGCAGAGGGCCCTACACTATACTAGATATATAGTACTAATCTAATCTATATATATAAGAGGAAAACCTATTCTTCTTTAAGAGAAAACCCCTTATATTCTAATACAGTATAGTAGCTTGTTTTTATCTAACTAAATATATAATTTAAACTATACATTAACTTAATACATTGTTTATTACACTATTGTTAGGGCTCTATTATGTATATAGGGCCTAGGGCTCTATTTACAGTAGGTACCTAGTGACTAATTAGACTACTGTAAAAGGCTGTTCCTATAGTTAGAATTAAACTAACTGTCTATTACTTAAAAAGCGTATAGATGCTGCTAGACGCACGCTACTACGTCACACAGGACTTAGTAATCTTATATATTATACTTTTTTTATACCTCTACTACTCTTACTTACTTATTATATAGGACTAGTACTACTACCTTACTACTAAAGCTTAGAAGGCTTTAGTAAAAGAGGACTAGTCTTAAGTCTTAGTAGAGACTAAAGCTAAGGCTAAAGCCTATTTATATAAGAGGTATACTAGCTTTACTAGTATAGCTATCCCTACCCCTATCCTTACCCCTACTACTACCCCTAAGCTAGACTCTATCTAGGCTACCTCTACTACTACTCTACTTACTATCCCCTCTATTATTAGAGTTATAGCGCTTAGTAGGGCTACTTCTCTAGGAGGTCTTTTAGCTAACTAGGCTAAGTACCTTATTATAGCCTATAAGTATATTACTAACTTATTAGCTTCTATAAGTATATAGTTACTATAGTAGTTTTATATTTACTAATAGTTTAAAGTTTATTACTATTGTTTATATAAACTATAAGGAGGCTACTACTACTACTACTACTACTAATACTACTAATAATATTTCTATTATATTATAAGGGATATACCTTATATACTCCTATATACTTTTATTTTATGCTGTTATTTCTACTCCTATCTTTAGGTATTAGTTTTAGAATTTTTAGCTATAGGCTATTAGTAATATTATCTTTACTACTCCTCTATACTCCCTATTATTATTATATATAGGCTAGGCTACTATTATAGTTATTAATAGGGCTATATTTTAATTTCTAGTTATTAAGTACTAATATATTATTAATAAGCTCTATAGGCTCCTATATAGGCTCTATAAACCCCTCCTATTAAATAAGTACTTAGTATATCTTTAAGTACCCTTAGTAGTATAATTTAGCTACTAGGATCTCTACTACATACTATTCTTACTTACTATCCTTAATTATTAGTAGGGGTTACTTATTTATTATGCTTTATCTAGGTAGGGGGTCTAAGGCTGCTCTTTAGAGTAAGTTAATATAAAAACAGTTATAAATACTACTAGGTATATTTAGCTTAATAACTAAGGGGTTTATAACTTTAATTATAGTATACTTACTATAGAGCTAATTAAGCTTTTAGTTTAGCTTTAGGGAGTAGTAGTTATATAGGTTAAGCTAGACCTTATTACTAAGCTTAAACTTCTTAGTAGTACTATAGCGCTTATTAGTAGTTTCTTCTATATACTACTAAGTTACTACTATAGTAGCTTATACTACATATATTACCTCTATTATTTAGTCTATAAGCTTGTTAGCTGCCTTCTCTTATATATCTAATAGAGGTTTAGTCTCTATTACTATAATAAGGTCTATATAATACCTATAGGTAAGAAAGAAAGGGCTTATACCTATTATAGATACTATATAATTATTAATTACTAACTATATAACTAGTAACTATTATACTTAGTTATCTTATAGGTAGCTTATATAGGTATAGAGGATAGCTTAAATCTCTTAGTTAAATTACTTAGTAGCCCTATTGCTTTAGGGGTAGTAGGTAGTACTTAGTTTTTATACTACTCCTATAAGCTTATAAAAGCGCTATCTAAAACCTACTTATCTAGTTACTCCCTCTATTACTAATAATACTTCTAGGTATACTATAGAAGTAAAAGTAGTATTAGAGGAACCTTTTAGTATAGGCTTTAGCTTCTATAGTATCTATTACCTCTAGGGTTACTATCTTCCTAAGTTAATTAAAACTAACCTATAGGAAGTATGCTTTTATTACACTAGAGGGTAGTAGGTCTATAATAAAGTCTATTAAAAGGTTACTCTAAAAGTACTTTAGGATCTTAAAGGGCTATAGGTAACCTTTCTTTATGTAGTACTATACCTTACTTTACCTATATATATTACAGTTATAGATAAAATAGTATACTTATTAGTATCCTTCAGACTCACGTGATTTTACGTACAGCCTTTCAGCAGGGTAAACTATAATAATTAAATACATATTACTATAGCTAAAGAAGAAGGACTAGAAACAGGAGGTATAGAGTATCTAGCTATGCTTATATAACTATCTAGCTAGCTAGATTAATGTAATCTGCTAGTAAAGTAAGGCTGTAGGCCTAACTTAGGAAAGTTATACTATATGTCTGTTGCGTAGCTACTGCTTTATAATTTAACAGGTTAATACCTATTAATTAACTGCATTATTATTACTTATTATTACCTACTTTTTATAACACTAGCAGCTCTCTAGAAGTATAAAATAACTAGTGTAAAGTAGGCAAAATAATAAAGCAATAAGCCTAGAAAAACAAACGCTATACTTACCCTCTCAATTACGTTAAATACATGAAATTTAACCTTACGCAATTAGCTAGCAATTATGCATTAATTGCATGTAACCTATCCTTCTATTCTAACTGTTGTATACCTATAGCTTATAAATTACTCTAATAACTTATTTAGGGTTAATTTTATAAAGCTGTTAGTAAGGTTATTATTACTGTTAATCTAGTGTATATTAAGGACTTTATAATGTTTGTATAACTGTTATAACACTATAATATTAATTATAAGACACTTCTCCTTAGTAGTACTAAGCTTTATAAGGCACTTATATAGGGAGTATAAGTTAGTATATATAATAGAGGGTATTTATAGAAATCCTAGTTATTTAGTAATATTAAAAAGGGTTAAAGAGATAACGTAGGCTATATTTATACTAGTAGATATAGTATAGATCTTAGACGCTAGAATACTTCTTATAATATACTTAGATTTTATACTACTAAAATAGATAATATTACTAGTTAATTAGAATGCATTATTAGTAATAACTTTATTAGTAAGGATAATAATAAAGCTAAGTTATAATATAAAGTTATAGTTATTAGCAAAAGAGCTGTTAATAAAGATAATAAGCTTAGCAGATTATAGATTAAGAGGTTAAAAAATTAAACTATAGTTAAGGTTCTCTATCTACTACTTAATACATTAATTAAGGGTATTTATATTATTAATTGTAGGTTCTTTATGCTAGGTAGCAGTAGATAAATTAAAGGCTGCTTTAGGCTAGTAAATTAAGGTAATATACACTCTATAGGCTTATTATTAGATATATTACATAGCAAAATCTACTGCTAATAGGTTAATTATTATAAGTTTCTTACCTTAGTTTTTCTACCTTATTATAATAGTATTATTCTTATTAATACTTATAATATATCTATTAAAAACAAGGGGATCTAATAGGGTAAGGAATTACTTAGGTTTAGCTAATAACTTTACAGCCTTAAGCTTACAATCTTCTATCTCTAAGAATTCTATATTAGAAAGGCTAATTATATTATTAGTCTATATCCCTATAATACTAAAGGGACTATCTTTACTACTAGATAATAGGAGTAGGTATAAGTTAAATGTTAATAACTCTATTTATAACTTTATCTTATAGTAGTTATTATAGGTAAAGAACTAATAAGTACCTACCTCTACTATACTGTATAAAGGTTATCTAAGGTAGAGGATAGTACCTTTTAGGTATAAGTATTAGAGTTATAGAGGAAGGAATATAAGAATAATCTAATAGAGAGGGGTAGTTAATTAAGTGTAGGCTTAAGTAATATTATATATCTAGATAAGAAGTCCTAAGATAATAAGGGTAGGGGTAATTATAAATAATAGCTATTAACTTACTTATTAAATTATAGGACTTTAAGTTAGTAGGAATTTCTTCTCTTTATTATTATAGCTAGTAATTATAAGGTATAATTTCTTATAAGAGACTTTATTAGCCTTACCCTTAATCTTATTAATAAATTAAGACTTATAGATCTACTAGTTACTATAGAGTTTTTTATTATATTAGAGGAATTTAAAGATATAGCTATCTAATAGGCCTTAAAACTCTTTACTATATGATATATAAAAAGGCAGGCTAAGTGTAGTAATAACGCTATCTATATATAGCTTAAGCGCTAGCTTAAGGTCTACTGTTTCTTATAAGGTAATATAAGCTAAGAAGTTAGCAGCAAAATTAATCTTAAAGGTAAATTAGTTATTAGAAAAATGCGTAGTAGGGTTCTTACGCAGTTACCTAGGGTAGCATTTCAGCGTAGGCTTAGGTTACGCAGGCATATATAGGGTAGGGTCTTTAATAGGTAGATCTAGTAGGTTAACTATAATCTCTAGGGTAGTATTATTAAAGGGGTTTTTATTAGGTTTATTAAGTATATCTCTATTACTTAGATAGCATAAAAATAGCTTAATAGAGGTTAATTAAAAAGTGTATAGGTAGCTATTAACTTTAATAGTAATATTATCTCTATTAATTATAAGAAGTTAAAAAGGGCCTTACTAACCCTTATACTTACGCTAGATATATACTTTAGAGCCTAACTTAAGCTTATGTAGTAGCAGGATGTCTAGGCTGTTACAGTTAGAAAGAACCTTATTAATATACCTTTTTATATATATGCAGCATACTTCTTCTATTACCTTATTAACAGCAGCTATACGCTATAAAATCTTAGGTAAAGGAAGGGATTTATTAGTTATATATAGGTAAGCGCTAAAGATAAGTAGTATAGGCACTATACTATTAAGGCTAGCAGTATTATTAATAGCTTTTACTATACTTTAAAGGGTAATTTTATAGGGCGTATTTAGGGCCTTAGTATAAATAATAGTATAGGCCTAACGTAGTACTATATAGTATCTTTTAACCTTACTAATACTATAATAGGCCTTAATAAGGATAATATAAACCTAAATACCTATTATATAGGTAGATTACTTAAATTCTTTAGCCTTAAAGTTATTCCTAGCGTTAGTAATAATCTAATTAAGTAGGCTAAAGTAGGCATTAATCTAATAGGTATAAAGGGTATCCTACATTACTTTAGTACTATTATTATAGAGAAATTACGCTACGTTAAAGGAAGTTATAATATTAATAATATAAAGGGTAGCCTTACTGTTAAGCTAGAAAACGTTAGTAATAACTTTAAAGTTAAACTAGTAGTTATCTTAAATAGTGAATTTAAACTATATAGGGGCCTAAGAGTTAAGTTAATAGTACTTATAATACTTTATTAACTCCTAAATTACAGTAAATTTAACGTTATAGCTTAACTTTAAAAGGAGGTAATATAACTATTTAACTAAAGGGTAGCTAAATTAATAGTATAACTACTATAACTTAAGGTTAGTTAGGTAGCTGCTGTTAATACTCTACTTAGGAGGTCCTAAAAGTATCTAGGTATAACCTTACTTTTAGACTATAGGAATTATAATCCTACTATCTCTTTAATAAAGGATGTTTCTAGTATTATTAAAGAGAATACCTTACATACATATATCTATAAGGTAGAAGAGAAAAGGGGTTACAGTAGGTAAGATAAGAAAGGAGATCTCGCTAAAGGCAGTAAGGACTAATATTATATTAATAGGTTAGATAGGATTACTATTACTAAATTAAATAGTCTTTTTAGAAGGGACTAGAGATATTATAATGCTAGGTAATAACTGTTAAAGGGCTTTAGCTTACCCTTAGCTAGCTAATAAGATTATAGCTACTTTAGTATCTAGTATAATACCCTAAAAGACCTTATCTAAGTATCTCTTAAGTATAAAGGAGGTAGGAGGTATCTTAGTAATCTTATAGGGGTCCTCCTTAGTTAATTAATAGAAGGTAGTAGCATTAGTTAATTATACATAGATATTATGCTTATTAAACTTTAATTAATTAAAGTACTACATTAAGGTAGTAAAGTACTGTAATGTTAAGAAAACCTTAATAACGTTAGGCTTATTATTGTCTTCTTAGAAGCTTACCTTAGGCTAGAAATATTAGGTAAGGTTATTATTATTATTATTATTATTAGGTAGGAGGGGTCTTTTATATTAAATAAGAAAGGTATTATAAGCCTTACTTAATTAGTTAGGGTTATTCTTACTAGCCTTAAACTTTTTATATGCCTTTTTCTATTTATTATATAGGTACTTAACTAATTAGTAGTTAGGTTTATTATAGATCTAATAAAGGCTTTTTGTCTTATACTTACCTCTAAATTGTTAGGCTTTACCTTAGCTATTATAGGTTTAATTAATAATGTAGGCGCTAATCTTGTTATTATTACTATAATTATAGGTATAGGAGGGTTATATAAAGTGCTACTTAAAGAGGTAATCTAATATACCTTTTTACTTAAGAATACCTAAAAGGTTCTAGAGCTAATTATATATACTGCTAAAGGTATCTAGTAGGTTAATAATTATCTATATAGTCTTAGTAACAGTCTTATATATATTAATAAGGTAATTATAGAGATCTCTATTAGTATAATTTAGGTAGATAATCTCCTAGAGCACTTATATCTTATTAGCTAGGATTATTATAGCTTTACCCTTACTTTTATTAGGGTTATTATAGATAACTTTCTTAAGGGAGATAGTATACTACTCTATATAGTATGCTTAATAGTATTAATAAGTTTTAAAATAGTGCTTAAGGCACTTATAGATATAGTTAATAGGGGGAAACTCCTTATTTTAGTAGAATTCTTACTTATAGTATAACTTAGTATTACTGTAGAGGATATATAGAAATATAAACTTAGCTTAGTTATATAAGATATTTACACTAATATATACCTTATAGAAGCTTATAAGGTAGTAATTAAGGATATTATACTTATTACTAGTATACTTATCTTTATTAGAAAGGAGCTTTATAAAATTAGTTAACTAGTGTAATTATAGTGCTAAGGTTCCTTCTATAGAGATATAGGTAAGGGGGAGTACTATATTTAAGGTAAATACACTATACTTACTTAAGGTAGGTACTAGGCTACTAATGTTATTACTATTATACAATAAGTAAATAGATAGGTAGCTGCTAATAGATATAGGAGGAGGTAGAGGGGCTAACCTATAGGTAATATCCTTAATAAAGCATAAGTAGGTATTAGTTATCCTTCTAAACTTATAATACTTAGGAAGGATATCTTAGACTTTAGCTATTATCTAGGGGTACTACTTAAGCTAGTATAAGATACCCTATACCTATTAGTCTATTTAGGTACTATTATAAGGGAACTATACACTATAGTAAAATAGGTAATTATATAGGATCTTAATAGTAGTTTTATTAATAGTCTTAATCTACTCCTTTATCTATCTATTAAGAAAGATCTTTATATAGTAAAAAAGGGTCTAGCTATAGTACTTTTTATAGTTAAAAATAGTAATAAAATAGTAGATGCTAGAGGCTAGGTTATGCTAATCTCCTTTAGTAGGGGTAATCTTATACTAATCTCCTTAAGTCTCTAGGTTAATAAGATTACATACATTAACTAAGATAGGTAGAGGAGGAGGTAATATTAATTATCTTATGCTTGTAGGGGTAGGGGCTAGGGTTAGGCTAGTAGGCTAGGTAGAAGATAAAGACATTATTATTTAGGTAAGGGCTTATATACTACAGTATAGGCATTTCCTACTTCTCTAAAGATTAAGGGTATATATAGACTATAGTTAATTTCCTACCTTAACTAACTAAAAAACAATAGATTAAAAGTTCTCTTGTAGCCTAATCCCTAGGATCCTTCCTAAATAGGGTATAGTTACTCCCTTAGAGTCTTCCTAATAAGGGTATAGGAAGGGTGTTATATTACCTAGGGGATAGGCATTAAATTACCTACTTAATCCTTTAGATCCTTCCTATATAGGGTAATTAAAGGGAAAGTAGACATTAAATAGTCTGCTTAAATAGGAAATTCAGCTAGTATTATAGTGCCTTAAATAGTATAGTAACTTATACTTAAAGGAAAGAAAAAAGGAAAGCTTAAAATTAATAGGGATACCCTAGATATATATACTTCTAGGGGATTAGTTAGTAATCTAGGTAATAAGATATAGGAAGAGAGGGTAAGAAAAAGGTAAAGTTATTATAATTAAAAGATATAGCAGGATTGCAGCAAAAAGCCTAAATTACGCAGTTAATACGTAAAGGTAAGGGGGTTATTAAGGTAATAAGTAGTAAAACTTATAATAATTATATTAAAGGGTAAAAATAACAGGCAGTATAAAAAAGGTATAGGTTAAAAGGTTAAAAAGTTAAAAGTTAAGAAATTAAACTTAGAGAAAGTAAAGGTATTTAGAGGTAGGGATAGGTAGGAGGGTCTAAATAGGTAGTAAGGGTAAAAAGTCTAGTAAGGTAGTTATAAGGGAAATTAAGTAATTTAGTTAGTTAGAAAAGGTTAAGTAGGGTAGAGGGTTAGGAAAAGTAAGTTAATAAATAGGAGGCCTTAGTTAACTCTACTTATTTAAGTTATATAAAAGACATAGTAGTTATTTAGTGTAAATAGTTAAATTAACAGTATTTACCTTATTAATAGGTAACTTTACTAATCTATAAGCTAATTTGGTAAGCAGTAGAGGTTAACTACTAATTAGTGTTAGTATCCTTTAGAATTATATAATTTTATATATAGCCTTTTAGTAGGGTAAACTATAACAATTAAATATATATTACTATAGCTAAAGAAGAAGGACTAAAAATAGGAGGTGTAGAGTATCTAGCTGTGCTTATATAACTATCTAGCTAGCTAGATCAACGTAATCTGCTAGCGAAGTAGGGCTGTAGGCCTGACTTAGGAAAGTTATACCGCGCGTCCATTGCGCGGCTGCTGCTCCATAATTTAACAGGTTAATACCTATTAATTAACTGCGTTGTTATTACTTATTATTGCCTACTTTTTGCAATAATACTGCTTACGCTTATCTAGGCTAGTAGAAATAATATAAGATAATTTTAAGTATACTATTATAGCTTAAGTAGCCTATTACTATAGAGTTATAGCTTTACTAGATTAACTTTATATAAAGCCTATTAAGCAGTAAGTTAGGGTTACTATTACCTAGGACCTATAGTCTCCCTTACTAAGTAAGATACTAAGTATTATTAAGTATATAGTCTATAATTTATATATAGGCCTTAGTCTCTACTAGTAATATATAAGTACCCTCTATAATAGCGCTATAGATATACTATAGGTCTTTATCCTTATCCTATATTATCTTTTATATCTACTAGAGGTTATTATCTTTAAGTAGTTAGGTTTTTAGAATTAATAGTATATTAGTATATAACCTCTATATTATTAGTGTTAAAGGTATATTATTAGTAAGTACTATCCCTTCTAGGATAGCTTTATTAGGGATTACTTAGATAATATAGCCTTACTTATATTTATTACTTTAATTTACTAGTATATCTTACTCTCTATATAATAGTATATTAGGGATACTTATAAGTTTACTTAGTTAATAAGTAATATAGAAGTTATACTCTATAAGCTTTTTAGCCTATTAACTTTATTACTCTATTAACTTCTGCTTAATTATAAAGTACTTAAGAGACTTATAGTTAGTAACTATATTAAAAGGCTTATTAGTACTATAGAGCTTAGCTTACTAGGCTTTTAGGTACTCTATAATAGTTAATAACTCCTTATTATGTATAGGGTAGTTATATTATATAGCTATAAGCTTCTAGGAGTAAAAAGTAACTAGCTAAAGTACCTTATCCTTTATTAACTACATAAGTATACTTCCTAGCGTAAAGCTAGAGTAATTAGCTTTTACTATAGTCTTAGTAGCTAGGTTAAAGGCCCTAAGAAGGGAGGTATTTATAAATAGCCTTTTAAGCTTATTAAATATACTCTACTATATCTTCCCTTATTTAAAGAGGGTACTCTTCTTTATAAGTGTATTTAGTAGCCTTACTACTACTATATAGTCCTTAATAAATATATAGTAATAGTTTATAAAGCTAAGGAAGCTATATATACTCTTAATGCTTATTAGCGTAAGCTACTTATAGATAGTATATATCTTCTCTAGGTTAGTAGAGACTTCTTTACTAGCTTCTAAGATAAAGCTAATATGCTTTACCTTTTTTATTAAGATCTTACTCTTAGTTATATTAAGGCTTAAACTAGCTATATAAAGTATATAGAAGACTTAGTATACCTTATCCTTATAGTCTTACTTTAAACTATTAGACTATATAAGAATATTATTAAGGTATACTATAATGAAGTTATTAAAGTATTCTTATAGTATACTATTAATAAACTACTACTAGGAAGTAGGTATATTAGTTAGCCTAAAGGGGTAAATAAGCTATTTAAAGAGGCTATAGTATATCTAAAATATAGTCTTTAGCTTATTACTCTCTATAATATATATCTTATAGAAGGTAGCTACTATATTAACCTTTATAAACTATTTTATAGACCCTATATACTATAGCGTTTCTAAGATAAGCAGTAATAGGTATTAGTCCTTCTTAGTAATAGTATTAAGCGTATAGTAGTTATAATAGAAGTATAGTCTGCTACCTAGCTTATAGATAAAAAGAATAGGTATACCTATAGATAAGCTACTTATATAGATAAATCCTAAGTCTAAGAGCTCTTAGAGTATGTTTTTAGGTATAAGGAGCTCTTTATATAATATCCTATAGAGTAGTCCTTATAGTAATAGTGCTTCCTTACTGCTAGCGTCTATTTTAAGCTTAATATAATAGTTAAAGCTATCTTAATAAGATATAAGGTCTATTAATGTCTTTAGGTTAAAGAGGTCTCTAAATTTATTATATACTTATTAAGGTAGTATAGTAACTATAGTAGCTTGCTTAGCCTCCTTAGAGGTCTTTAGCTATAAGGCTTTCTTAATATTAGCTAGGCTAATAGCTATAATCTACCTAAAGGTAGAGGTATTATAATGTTTATCTTATTACTTATTAGTAGCGCTAGTATTATATAGCTCCCTTATAACTTTATAGGAAGCCCTTCTATTATATACTACCCTATAGTAGATTACTATAAATAATACTACCTTTAAGATGTATACTTCTTATATTTAGTATACTCTCTTAAACTCTTATTATCTAACTAAGTAGAGTATAAGGCTAGCCTTACTATAGTAAACTATTCTTTTTACTACATTATAGACTGCTTTATTATCTTCTATCTAAGGCTTACTTAAGAAGATATTTATATTAAGGTTATATACAAAGTATAAAGACATACTTCTAGAAGCTATAAAGGTTAAGGTTAAAGACTATAACCCTATTAACTTCTATTTTAGCTATACTATCTATAAACCCTTTTAAGGGTATTTTATATTAATTAATATATAGTAAGTATAATTAGTGTATAAAGTCATAATTAACTATAGTATAAATATTATACTTAGTATTAATCAAGGCTTTAGTAGGTAGTCTTTTATTAATATAGGCCTCTACTAGTACTACTAACCTACTTATTTTCTAAATATATTAGAATTCCTCTTACCCTATATATTCTTTACTTATTAGCTCTAAGGCCTAATTTTATCCTAGAGCTACTCTTTTTCTAACTTAGTCTCCTTATTACTACTAGAGGTAGTAGTATAGTCTATATTATTATAAGGTTATACCTTTATTTTAGCTACTATATACGCTATAGAAGCCTTTTTATATTCCTTTAATAGGTAGTTTTAGGCTAAGTAGCTAACCTTATTATAGTTATAGTAGGTATATATTTCTTTATATATTTTCTACTTCCTTATATTAGCCTTTAGGGCTATAGCTTTTATAGAGCTAGTTACTAGGGTATTACTATTAGTATCCTTCTTTTTTTATTACTAGATATCTGCTATATAAGTATTATTATTAATAGAGATCCTCTACTTTCTATATAATATAACTAATTACTAAGACTATGTTAGAGAAGCTATTAAGTAATATAATAGTAATAAGTATACTCTTAAGTTAAGAATTAAGTGTATTATATATAAGTATAATTTATATATTAGGCGCCTAACCTCTTATACTAGCCTTAGCTAGGGTCTACTTAAACTAAAAGTAAAAGCTAGAGAAGGTCTTATTTTCCTTTATATAGATACTTATAAGTATAGTAGCTACTTATACCTATATATTTAAGTTACTAAAGGTATAGTTAAAGTACTCTATAAAACTTATAATATTATAATTACTATTTTAGCTGCCTTACTTATAGTATATAGCTACTGTCTATTAGGGGCTAATATTAAGGTAGGAATAGATAAAATACTAGGCTTTATAGTTTAAGGTAAAGAATACTATATTAATCTTAAGCTTATTATATATTTAATAAGCCTAAGATAAGTAGTACTTATATAACTTAGTAAACTTTAGAGGACTTAGTAGTTACTTATACTTAAAGTCTATAGATATATCTATTATAGCTAGAGCTACTACTAAGGCTAGAGGTAGTAGCTAGGCTATATTAGTAGTTATAATCTTATAAGGGTTTATACCTATATTACTAGGGTAGTAACTATTTACTTAAGAGCTACTATACAGTTATTATTTTATACTAGTAGGCTTATAGGTTATATATCTTATGCTAGAGGTATATCTAGTATAATAAAGTAGTTACTTATTATATAGTATAATTAGTAAGAGTAGAGAAAGTAAGTTTAGATATATAAAAGGCTAGGTAAGGCTTTATTTAGATAATTAGTGACTTAATTACTAATAATCTAAACTAAGAAGGAAAGGAAAGGAAAAGGGTGTATAGTACGCTTTAGTACTACACCTTTTATGCGTATATATATAGCTTACTTAATTTAGTAGTAGGTATAGCCTAGCTATAATTATCTAAGGCGTAGCCTATAATAGTTAATAAGCCCTTTAAGTAGTAGCTAGTAGAGGTAACTAATAATTATATATTTAACGTTAAGTAGCTAGTAGCTAGGTAGCTATAGCTGTTTATATAGTTAATATTAATAAAGTATATTATAGTTACCTATACTATAGCAGTAGCTACCTACTAACTAGTATCTATTAAAAAGGTAGAAATAGTCTAATAATCCTTTCTCTAACATAGTATTTCTAGCTAGCTAGATAGTAGTAATATCTTAAAGATTAAGATTAAGGATATCTCTATTAAGATAGTTAATTAGGATAGTTAGGAATCTATTAACCCTAAGAAGTATATTAAAAAGGAGGCAGCTAGTAATCTAGAGATCCTAGAGGATATAGCTAGGGATAATATAGAGTATATCTCTATAGCAGAAGACGTCTAGCAACCTATCTAACTAACAGTTAACTTAATAAGGCTAATATAGCTATAGGATCTCTAGAATGCCTTTTATACTATAATTATTGAAAGTGATAGGGATTAAGGTTATGCGTTAATTATGCGTATATTAAGTGTGTTATATCTGTAACTATTACAGTGCGGCTAGGCTGCTTAGCAAGCCTTTTAGAACCCCTTTCTTAGGTGCCTAAGGCTACTAGAAAAGCCTGTTACTTAGGTCTAAGCCTGTAATAATTACTTCTGTATTTGCTTAAGTAGCTAGGCTACACTAGACTGAATATAACTAATCTCTGTAGCGCCCTTTAGGCGCAGCGCCCTCTATACGTATACCTTATTTTTAATATACCCCTTTAGGGAAGGGCTTCTTATTAGCCCTTATAATTAATTATTATAAAGGGTAAAGCGCCTATATACTGTAAATATCCTTTCCTGTCTTTAAAGCGTATATAGAGTGCTTAGGTATATAGGAGATTATAAGTCTCCTCTACAGCCTATATATTATCCTTTACTATTAGTGCTTCTAAGTACGCTTTATCTTTAGTAAGCTCTTTCTTGCGATTATGCTTAAGAACCTCCTTCTTATTAGTTATGTTAAGCTACTAAAGGAAAGTCTTATGCTTTAGGCTATTAAGAGCCTTTATAAGACTGTCTGCTATAAGCTTAGCTAATAGGGTATAGGTAATGTCTATACACCCTTTAGTAACTTCCTAATATAGCTAGTAAGTGTAAATATTAATGTAGTATAGCTTTATCTTAAGCTTTAAAAGCTCCTTCTTTATAAGGCTAACTATCTAGGCGTTATTATATTGTATCTTTATTCTTATAGACTGTAGCATAACTATAGCATATATTACTATATACATTTTTCTAAAGGGTAATTAAACTTAAAGTTATGTAATTAATTAGCTTATAAAGATAGCTTCCTTAGCAGCTTATGAAAGGGCTAGGAGCTTAGCCTTAGTAGTTAAAGTAGTAATAGTGTCTTACTTATTAGCATACTAAGTAACTATACCTCTAAAAAGCTTTATTATAAAGGCCTATAAGCTCTTCTAATTAACTAAGTTATCTATAAAGCTTACGTTAGATACTACCTTAAGTATATTATCTACGCTACTAGGCTTAGCGCTATAGTAAAGGTAGAGGTATTATGTCTTATAAAGGTATTATAATATACAGTCTGTTACTTTCTAGTAGGCATTACCTAGGTTCTAATTAAATCTTGTAAGCCTACTAGCTGTAAAAGCAATATCTAGATATATTATTACAGTAGTGTAAAGGATTATACTAACCTTCTATTAGTATAGGGTTATGTTACCTAGGTATACGTTTCCTGCGCGCAGGAGTAGCTTAGCTTTTACTATAGGTATATATTTATAGGCTTTATCTTCTAATAAGTCTATATATATAGGAAGTAGCTTTACAGCCTTCTCTATATATACAGCCTATAAGAGCTAGAGGTAATGCGTTTTCTAATTGCATAAGATCTTAAGGCCTAGGAACTATTAGAGCTCTTAGCTGCCTTTAAGGTAGTATTTCTCTTAAAGGGCGCCTATCTCTTATATTACTATAGGCTTATAGTTATCTAGATACACTAATATATAGTTATTAATATAGAAGAAGAAGGTTACCTTATCCTTCTACTAACAGCAATCCTCTCCTATAATGCATTTAAATCCTTATTTAATTAAGCCTTTCTTAAAGTACTTTTACTATAGTAGGGGAGATTAGTGTAACCTATAGAGGGCTTTCTGTAAGCGTATAATAATGCCTTTCTTGTGATAGCCTAGGGGAAGCTTTATATAAATCTCCTTATTAATATTAGTATAGATAAAAGCGTTTACTACATTATATTAAAGTAGGTTTAAATTAAACTAGGTAGCTAAGGCTATTAGTATTTAGAATAATATACCTACTAATATTATAGTGTATATATCTTGTATATCTTTTACTTATTAGTTACCTTATATTATAAGCCTTACCTTTATCTTTATAAGGTACCTATACTTATTAAGCTTATAGATATATACTTAAATGTATCTAAGAATCTAATTATTACTAGCAGAGCACTTAGAAACCTCTCTCTATAACTTTAATGTCTTATAGCTATAGAGGTAGCTTTATTTAGCCTCTAAGAATTTGTTTCTAAAGGGGTAATTTACTAGCTAACTATATAATATTAGAAGGGGAGGTAGTTACTTCTAGTAGGTACCTATAGTGCTATACGCCTTATAAGCCTATTCCTAGACTACTCCCCCTTAACCTAAATTAGGCTATACACTAGCCTTGTTTAAGCCTTAGCCTAAGTACGCTTTTAGATCTAATAGACATATATACTGTAGATCTATACTTACCTATAGAAATAGGTAATTAGTCTAAACTAGTAGAGTATAAGTGCTATCTAGTCTTTCTTACTTAGCCTTAGGTTTATAGTATATATAGCCTATAAGAAATGCAGCCTTAAAGGACTCCTAGAGTAGCCTTTACATAGGAATTAGAGTCTTAAGGTCTTTAAGCAGTTAAGATTACTCTTACCCCTTTATACCTAGTGTAGCTATAAGTATAGTAAAGAAGGTTACCTTTAGTAGTAGCATTACTAGAGGTATTATTAAGGTAAATCTTGCTTTAGTATGTAGGGGTAGGTCTTTATAGCTATAGAGGCTAGTAGGTATACCTACTAGGCTTTCTACCCCTTAAGGTTTATAACTATAAAGGGCTAGGGTATCTACCCCTTTAGTATGCTTAGTATACTCTTTAATCTTATCTACTTCCTTGTCTATAGTATATGTAAAGTTACATTTGTCTTGTTCTTAGTGTATAAGACGCTTAATTGTAGTAGCTATTTCCTGTAATATAGATTTATATATATTATTAGCTAGTTTTATAACATTACTGTTAAAGGTAATCTTCTTATTAAATGTAATATTATATATAGTAAAGACTTTACTATAGGTAGGACTCTATATATAATAGGAGTTACTAGAGGTATAGCCTATAAGAAACCCTATCTAGGCTTATAGGGCTAGGCGCTAGTGCTAATTTCTATAAAGTTAGGTATCTGCTATAAGCGTATACGCTTTATAACTATATATATATAAGTAAGAGAGGTCTAGGCATATAAAAGGCGCTTTATTGTCTCCCTAGAAGTATTTATGCTATAACTAGTATAGGGTTTTCTAGCCTTATAAGGCTTATAGTATGTAGTTATAAAGGTATATAGAAGCTAGATAGGCTTTAGGCTAAAGGATGTCTAGTAGGTATACATTAATCGCTATACTATACGCCCTATGCTTAATAACTGCAGTAATACGCTTAGCAGCCTTATTTTAGGCTTATATATTTAGTATGCTAGCCTTAAGCTAAATACTGTATGCTTTAAGTATAGTAACTACATTAGGGTAGTGTATAAGCTTATTATTAGTCTTAAGGTGCTTAACCTAACAGTTATAATAGACTTCTAAAAAGGTTAGGAAGTCTGTAAGTGTAGTTAGTAGTACCTTAGTAGTCTTTTAGCGTAGGTAAAAGTCTTATATATAACCTATACTACAGTTAGAAATAATTATATAGGATGTATACCCTATATAACTAACTTTAAGATTATAAAAGTTAATTATAAATTAGTTACCTAGTTTAGCTAGAGAAGCTAATTCTTAGGGAGCTTGCCTAGGAAGGTAGTAAGCCTTTAACTTTACGCAGGCCTTACAGTTAATTAAGTGTATAGGTAGGCCTTTAGCACCCTTAAGATACACTCTATAAGTTGCATTTATAATTCTCTTAAGTGCTTTAGGGCTTAGGTAGCTAAGTCTTTAGTGCTAAGTTATAAGGTTACCTAGGATAGGCTTCCTGTATATAGCTGTTATATATTAATTTCTCCTATATAGTAGAGGCATTTTATTAGCGCCTGCAGCTAGTAGTAGTACTGTTATAGCTAAAGCTGCCTCCTCTTTAAAAGGCCTATAGTTAAGTACCTACTAGTAGTAAATCTTATTAAGGTAGGCTATAAAGGACTAGTCTACCTATTAAAGGTAATTGTTACTTAAGCTAGTATCCTACTATAGGCTGTACTAGCGTAGCTTCTAAAAGGCTACTAGGTTTACTATAAGCCTAGGGTAAAAGGTAATGTTATATAGGGTAAGCTTTATAATACTGCCCCTACGCCTATAGAGCTTAATTTCTGCTATACTGTATACATTAATAGGTAATTGCTGTAAGCTAGCCTAGAGGAAATTGCTAATAGAGGCTGCTCTTAGTATCTTAAACTAAGTAGTATTATTAAATATATAGATAGTTAAGCCTAAATCTAGTATTACTAATCTAGCTAAGTAGTACCTGCTTTTAGTAGTATAAAAGGATGCTAGTTTAATACGCCTATAGTATCTACTATATAGTTAGTTATTCTTAGTTTTATAGGCTTATACTTGCTATAGCTGCTCTATAAGTTTAGGCTTACGTTTAATATATATATTAATTATCTTCTTAAGTGTAGTATTAAGGTAGCACCCCTCTAGAAGCCTATAAGGTAGGGTATACTAGCAGTTAGATATATAGTAGCCCTTACCTTAGTATAACTAATAGCTAGAGTGCTTTAGAGATAGTATCTCTGCTATGCTTATGCTAGACCTCTTACGCTTAGGAAGTATACTTTACTTATATAAGGTAACTATTACCTTAGTTAAAGATAAGGTAGATTGCTTATAGGTTACACTTAGCTTATATAATTATATCTTCTAGTAGCCTCTATAACTACAGCCTTAGCTGCAGCCTATATTATAATTATAGTTATTATTATTATTGTTTCCTATATTAGTTAGGCTAAAGGCTCTATATACTGCTTTCTTTATCTTAGGTACCTTTATATATACTATAGCCTTACAGACTCCTACTACTACTAGAGCTACTATAAGAGTATTATTCTCTATAGCCTTATCTTATATCTTAATAAACGTCTAGGCCTATAGCTTAAGGTAACTATTTAAAAGGCCTTTTATAAGGCCTCTAAACTAGTCCTTTATGTCTATTGTTTTAGGTATACTGCTAATAGTAGCCTTGTTAAGGGCAGCCTGCTAGCTAGAAATCTATTTCTTAAGTGCGTTAGTGCTTATTAGGTGTATATACTTAGCGCTATTAAGTGTCTCTTTATATGCTTCCTATACTGTAATATATCTCTTAGATGTTATCTAGCCTATATTTTCTTAGAGGGTATTAACCTAGGAGTTAAGATCTAGCTTAGTAGGATAATAGCATAGGAGAAGGTTAGCGCTAACTGTGTTTCTAACCTACTTAAGGAGCTTATTATAAGCCTTCTTTTAGTAGGTATATAATCTATATTATTAATTATAGTTACTTTAATAGTCTTTATAAATAGCTAACTTAGTAGTTAATAGCTTATAGACGTTAGAAGCCTGCAGGCACTAGTTATTATCTAGTAAGGGGCCTACAGTAGGGTTACTCTAATTAACCTTTTTAAGGTAGTTACTAGGCTCTAGTAGTATTAGTGCTTAAAGGAGTGTAGGGAGAGCCTTATAAGCAGCTCTTAAGCCCTTTTATATAGGGTTAATTACTTCCTATAGGTTATTTAATTTAGCCTTTAATTTTAGCTAATTAAACTAAAAGACCTAGTTACAGGTAGTTTTTAGGGTAACTTTTATATTATTAGATATCTTGCTTAAATTAAGCTTGTAGGAATTGCTTTGCTAAGCTTGTTATAGTTAATTTCTAGGTATATAAGACTCTTAATTGTTAAAAGTGATAGGGATTAAGGTTATACATTAATTATATATATATTAAGTGTGTTATGTCTGTAACTATTACAGCGCGGCTAGGCTGCTTAGCGAGCCTTTTGGAACCCCTTTCTTGGGTGCCTAAGGCTACTAGAAAAGCCTGTTGCCTAGGTCTAAGCCTGTGACAATTACTCCTGTATTCGCCTAAGCAGCTAGGCCGCACTGGACTGAATATAACTGATCTCTGCGGCGCCCTTCAGGCGCAGCGCCCTCTGTGCGCATACCTCATTTTCAACAATAATAATACCTTTAATTTATTATCCTTTCCCCTTATCTAGTAGCTAATATATCTAACTAACCCTTATAGTAACAGACATTCTACCCTTGTTTCTGCTATCACACTAGCCTCGATTTAGCGGCAGCTAAACTGCCTTAAGTTTAGCTTAAATCTAGGTTTGCTGAGAGGATACAGTAGGTTTGAAGTTGGCTTAGTTGTTTGATCTGGAAGACCCATTTCTCTGCCACCCGAAGCGCCCCCTAGACACTAATGAACCCTGGTCAGTCAGCATGAAAAATTGGGGGGGGGGGGGGGGGGGGGGGGAGAAAGAAAAAAAGAAAGAAAAAAAGAACTCCGGCTCCGGCGGCTGTGTCTACAGGTTACCTCCATTCTATTCATCATCCATCCTGATCCTAACCAACTATTACGGTATTCCTTAGCAACCCAATCGACCAAGTTGCATCAATCCAACCAACTATTGCTTCTGTAGTAAATTAACCAAGCATGGGGTCTAAGTTGGGTTGGTTTCTGCTTCCGCTATTCTGCCTTAAAAGCTCTTGACCTTCTGCATGCTGCCCTCCTCCACCAAGGCTTTGTGCATGTCAAATGTGTTGAATAGCAAGTGCGGCTCATGGCCCATGCCCTTACGGAGGCACTCGAACTCTGCCTTGTCGAAATACCGCTCGAGGATCGGCCGGTAGACGGGGTGGGCGCAGTTCTTGATGATAAGCCGCGCCTGCTCCCGGGGACTGAGGCCACGCACGTCCGCAAGCCCGTTCTCTGTTACTACGACGGGAGGAGGGCACATGCATTACGTCTTGCGGATGGCTCACAAATGCGATGCTTCTGCCCCCTTCTGTCTGGTTTGGTTATCACAATGGGGAAGGTGTGGTTGCCAGCTTTGGGATATCGCTTCCCTCGGGGTCGTGCCTTCCTGATGACTGGTCTCGGTACTAGCATTGCTTTTTAAACTTTTCACCATTGTCACAAACTTCAAGGCAGCAATGGACAGCGCCTTGGAACCGCTGTAGATGGTCTCACATGACAACTGGTAGAAAGCCGACAAGCACAAGATGACGGAATGGCCTGACAGGCGCTATGGTTTTTGACTTCGTTTCTGAATTTCTTAACGGACTACTTTATCAAATATTGCAAAGCTGAATCCTGATCCCGTTTCCCAGGTCTTCCTTCAGCTTGGCCTCAATGTCATCCATCACAGCTTGAATCGGCGTGAAAAAATGTGCGCTATCCATTTTTCTTACGGCGAGTCGAAGGAAGTGGATGTCTCTTTCGGGTCCATAGTCGGCCCAGTCTGGTTTTCTGTCTCCGCCCCAAAAGTGTCCAGCAACCGTGTTCTGGTCATCGAAAACGCACGCGCCGGAATCCCCGCTGTCGGACCAGGTTTGGTAATCCTCGCACGGGAAGTTGGAAACAACCATCTTCGCCTCGCCACGAACCACAAACTTTTGGAGCTCGCCAGGCTTGTCTCCAGTAACCTCATAGACCATCTTTTGGATGCTGGTGCCGCACAACCCACCAACCGTTTGACCTGTCGTGCGTCCGATCTTCCGGTGTGGTGTTCCGTGGGCTGCTGGGCTGGGTCTGAGAGGGAGCTGGGGGAACTGTACGACGTACCAGATTAGCCAAGAACAAATCTTTCGAGAGAGAAATGTACATACGATGTTGCTGAGCATATCCGGAATCTCTACTCGGTCCGGGTTCAGTTCAATCAATGCCCAGTCCTGGACGTAGTCTCGACCATCAGTATGCACCGCTGTGATTAGCCCGGAGGTTCGGAACACGGTGCCAAGACGTCGGTCGAAGGCTCGAGCGATGGAGAGGGCAGACTTGAGTTCACTGATAAGCTCGTCATGATCGTCCACTATCTTTTGAACGGAGGGAATGAGTGTGACTCCGGCCTCCAGCTTGATCTTGAGGAGGGCAATATGTGGCGGCATATTAGTGTCCATTTCCAGTTGGGATTCCAGGTGCTTTATCCAACGTTCATGATCGGACCTCGATGGGCTCTCGATCGCATGGCTGGGTAGGCGCATGGTCGTTGCACGAATAGGGTCTCGGCCATCTACATCCAACCACAATGTCAGTATTTGATTTTTCAACTCATCCCGTCTTCTATGCCCTCGTTATTTTCCAACGGAATGTTGCTTCTCTTGCCAGTTCATGGATGATGACCAAGGTAGAAGGAAAGAAAGGAAAATGAGCAACTTACTCGTCACAACATGGTGGCAAGTCATCAGAAGATACTTTGTGTGCCACTGCTCGTCTTCAGGTATGTCCAGGCGCAGCAAAGTCCCTGCAGTGCCAGACCCGCCATCAACTGGCCCGATAGACTTTCCAAAGTGTTGTCCCATGTAGAGCGTGCGATTGTAGGTCGTCTCAAAACTAGCATTGTAATTAGAGATCTTGCCAACCTTCATTACAGGCCCAGGATTGAAGGATATAACCACAATCCCGACGCGCTGATCAAGATTGAGTCTGTCGAAAATCTCGTAAGTCTGTCCGAATTCTATCCATGAATGATTGAGTAGGTTCAAACTCACTCGCTTAACAAACGCCCTACAGCAGCAAGCAGGGCCGATGCCACTGTGTCGCCAGTGCCATCCTCGACTCCTATGGCAACAGCTGGGTGTCCAGGCTCCGTCGATTTGATGTCTTCAGATGGCATACGAATCTGAAGGAGACTGACAAGTGTCCAGGACGAACTCGACTCGTCCACAACTTGTGCGAAGCGGCGAAACAGGAGTTCAGACTCCCACATGTCGAAGAGACCCTGCTCACTTTGGTGGAGGGCAGAAAAGCGCAGTGGCTGGAGGAGAGGTATGCCCTGCGGCATGTCGCCAGGCTTTGAGCGTACCTCACCAGATGGGACGTCGCCAGCGCAGGCAGGCCGCTGGTAGGCAAGGAAGCCCGAAGCTGCGTTGACTCTGGTCATGGTCAGTTTCTTGAAAGTAGAGGCGAGCTTCCCCGACGTAAGGAGAAGGTAGGTAACAGGATATTGACTGACCTGAGTTGTCGCTTTCTGGTGGAGTTGTGTCCTTTTCTGCAAGAGTGTCCAAGGTACTCCATCTCCGAAGGCTCGGGCACAGACGAATAATCCATGTTGAACCAACGATGTCGTTGAGCTTAAGAAGTGGAATCGCTCAAAAGGTCGTGGGAGGCGTCAGATAGCCGAAGGTTTAAAAAATGCGCCACCCCTAATAGCACAAGTTTCTGCAGGATGATTACCATAAAGGCAAAAAATAACCGACGCCAGAAGCATTCAGTCAGACCCGCGTCAACAAGCACGTTCAGTGAGCAGAAAGTCGTGTGGGAGAAATAGGAAGCAGAGATCCTTAGAAAGCCCAGATGAGTGTTGACAAGTTGAAGAAGAGAGAATCAGGATTTGGGTGGAGTGGGTTGAGGAATAGATAGAGCTTCGGTGCGAGGCTCAGCCAACGGGAGTAGGCAGGACAGGCAAATTCTGCCAGTGACCCCCTTCCCATAAGGTCAGCACTTGCTACCCATCTAGGTAGGTACTGTTTAGGCAGCAGATTATATTCCTAGTGGCGTCCACAGTAGGTTACCTTCTGGGGCGTTCCTTCCCTTGGGGAGGAAAATAATCTCTTTCAGTTCACCACAGCAGAGATGGGTTGTGCCTGCCTAACTGGTTCCATCCCCGCAGCAACAGCGACCACCTTGATCTAGAACCTTGCGGAAAGTTTCTTTGTTGATGGCAGTGAGCATGCAGTGTCTTCTAGGTCCAACGGCTTATTGACTCACATAACATCAAGGTCAGAGAAAGAAAGGGTAGTTCTATCTTGGGGGAGCATTGTTCGTGGGGGGGTATTCCAGGTTCGGGGGTCTCCAGGTTCAGGGGGGGTATCCACGGTGGGGCCAAAAAGTTAAAGTTTCAATATGGACTGGCAAGCATTTCACATTCACACACAGACGCTTTATTTAATTACAAACGCTGCCAACGTGAGTGCAGGTTTTTGGCTGTAGGCAAAAGGGTCCATGGCCATATTTAAACCCCTTTAGGCAACAGCACATACATAAAATGTCAAAGCTTTTTAGACCCACAAAAATATACTAACAGCTCCCCTACCCCAACTCACTTATGTTACTCCCTAAAAAGCAGAATAACTTATTAAGAAAAATAGTTAGAGAATCAGCAAAAGATATATAGAGAATAGGATGAGGTTAGGGTTAGGGCTAGGATCAGGGGTAGGGGATAGAGTTAGCAGTAAGGGTTATGTTTTTATGCGTTAAGAGAAGTGTTAGTGCTACGGCCATGGACCCTTTTGCCTACGGCCAAATACCCGCACTCTGCCAACGCAAGGCAGTGTATCCGTACAATTCCAGAATTCCATCCCATCCACCTAAAAAAACCAACTTACGTAATGCAACAACATTCTTCTCACTAACACGATTAAAGAAGTCCATTTCCTCTCATCATACCTCTCCCGCTTAATGTTATCAAGTCAATCTTGGCCCAGTTCACCGACTTGATCTACTCCTCGACAACTCTCACCTTTTCCCATGCTTGTACTAAAAAAATACCCTTCCTTCGCTCATTGAGCTCGGCTTTTCTTCAGACGACATCATCATCATCATCATCAACTAGTTGCACCATGTCTAGTCTCCCACACAGCTTTACAGCTTGGCTCTGCTCTACGCCGTACAGGACAAAGACCAAACTCAACTCCGACGACGCAAGGTTCTAAACCGACGATGTAACCGACGATGTCATGGCGGAAAACTGTTTTCTCGATATCGTTTGGCTACTCACAAAGCAGCAGGGCTTGTTCTTCCTCCTGTTCTTCTTTCCGGGCTACTAACGCCCTCCCGTTGACATGCGCTTCATGCGACCATCCAGCCGCACTCCACATTTAACCGCTGCTCGCTCGGCGGGCGTGGAAACACGCTACGCCTTTCTCATGTTTTAGTGCAGCAGCTCAGCTACTCCATTCCTCTGCAGTAACCTGCTGTTAGGTTAAGCTTGAATACTTGAGACTGTATTGATAACTACCTAGTTTTGGGCTGCAGAGTATTGTGGAGTGAAAAGGGTCGCCCCGCTTGCATGATCCTCCGGTTGCCAGATCGAAGGGCGCGAAAAAGAGTAGCTGGGAAAGCGCATCGCCAGATGAGTTAAGCGGATTGCATAAATCAAGGGTCTCCCAACGATCATCGATCACCGTTCAACACCTCTACTTCATTCTCAATCCTCATCTCAGATAGAACCTTGACCCGAGCATCCCTATACTTTTAAACCCCCCCCCCGCGCCACTCACAATGGGCCTCGTCCTTTTCATCGCCAACAAGCGCTACTCCAGCTGGTCCATGAGACCCTGGGTGCTCCTCAAGGCCCTCGTCATCCCCTTCAAGGAACGCCTGCAAACCTTCACCGACGGCCTTCGCCAGCCCACATTCCTCTCCTTCTCGCCCACCGGCAAGGTCCCGACCCTGCTCGACGGCGACGTCACCGTCTGGGACTCCCTCGCCATCGTCGAGTACATCGCCGAGGCTCACCCAGCCGCCTGGCCCCGCGACACCGCCGCCCGCGCCTTCGCCCGCTGCGCCGCCGCCGAGATGCACGCCGGCTTCGACGCCATCCGCGACCAGTGCTCCATGAACGTCGCCCTGCGCATCGACCTCGGCGGGCCGCCCGACCCCGCCCTGCAGCGCGACCTCGATCGCCTGGACCAGCTGTGGACCGACGGCCTGATGCGGTTCGGTGGTCCGTTTCTGGCGGGCGGCGAGTTCACCGCCGCCGACGCCTTCTTCGCGCCCGTTGCGACGCGGTTCCAGACCTTTGGGCTCAAGGTGTCGGGGCCGGCCATGGCGTATGTGCAGACGCTGTTGGAGCACCCTGCTGTCAGTCAGTGGGTCGAAGAGGGTATTGCCGAAACCGCGCGGGAGCCATATCACGAGGCAGATGTTGTGCGAGGACGCAAGGTTCTAAAGGACCTGTCTCCAACCCAATGAGATATCCAGTCATCTCATGCGTGATGGGATTAAATCTGACTAGTAGCCTCTGGACTAAGGTTATCGTCAGTCAAACACGACCTTGAGGATGACATTGTTGCGGTTTATGATACCGCTGTTCTTTGAGTTTCGCTCCATCCCTTACCCCCCCTCCTTTACCAACATCGAAGACATCCCCGGTGGACATGTGTTCGGCAAAAAGCCCGACTTTTAGTCTCATCGCCCCAATAAAAGAGCTAACTTCTTGAAAATCTGTGTATGAAAAAAGACAACAAGGCAGAGAATCCAGCAGCTAGAGAACATCATTAAGCGACGTAGTGAAGCATTGTGGTCAATGATCGGTCCAGCAACTGGAGTGTTAGACGGGCTGTGAACGGGCCACCGCCGGTGAGCGGACTGCGGTCATGATCCGCCAAGTCTCAATTAGTCCACCCCCATATTCAATATTAGAGAGCAAAATCGGCCATTTTATTGACCACTGACATGAAAACCATCCGCTACTAACCGGTTGGTTGTTGGAAGTCAACGGCAGCTGGAGGATAGCAACTGGACATGAGCAACGTGTAATCGCCAACACAAGCAACGATGCTGACAAAAGTAAAGGGATATAGAAGCCCAGGGCCTCTACCTTGAGAAAGTTGAGATAGACTCAGTTACCACCTGTCCATAAGAGGAAAAAGTGCCGCTCTGAGTCTACACGGCGTAGATGAACGCCTGTGGTCAAGAGAAAGGGTGTTGTCTACAATAGTTTTGACATATAGGTAAGCCACTGGAGCCTGCCAAGTCCGTCGGTATTCTGCGCCGAAAACCTTCGACATGCTTAAGAATTCGGATTCTAAACCCAGATATCAGTCATCGACAACTAGTCAGCCCGAAACAGTGCTCCAAACAATTGCAGAGTCCGGCAGACCAGAAGCCGCAACTTAGATGGTGGGTTCAATGGGTCGGTCTTCCATGCTATGGGGTACCTGGAAAGAACTCGCCTGCTGAATGCCCACTACAGTGGAGGTCATAAGTCTCCTTTCCAGAGTCATCTCCAACCAACCAGCAGCAGCAAGCCTGCAACAAACTCATCAGCCCTGATGGTCTAGCGGTATGATTCTCCCTTAGGGTTGCGCATAGCACCACTGGGAGAGGCCCCAGGTTCGAATCCTGGTTAGGGCCCAATTCTTTTGCTTTTTCTACTCATGGAACAAGAAACTATCCTTGGTTTTTGTTGGATGGAGCTTAGTTGAATGACAACGGACGGTTGGGTGACGGATGACATGGCTGACAGTCGGTGGCGGCCGTGTGGGTGGGGCCCGAGCCAACGTCAGTCAACTGGAATTGGGGCGTGGCATCGACGCCTCACTTTTTGCTGCCGGTGTATGTGTCGAAGGAGACTCGCAGGGAGTGTAGTTGATATGAAGAAAATAGGTTGCTGGTGTGAAGTTACGGCATGAGGGCAAATGCAGTTGGTCGGGCTCAGAGTTGGGCTAACAAATGCAGGTGAAGGAAGGCGCCGTTTGACGCTGGTCGTCGGCGAGGCATACTTTTGGTCCAATGCAGGAGGCCGTCAAGACCCAACAGGCGGCACCTTCCTCGAGTTATTTCCCAGATCAAATACGGGACGCTCTGCTTTCCTCAAACAAACCCTCCATTGAGACCCCGACTCTCGTCCCGATCCTGAGTTTTTTTCCCTCAATCGACAAACTCAACCCAAAACCAGAACCAAGATGGATTGCACTCTCACCAGCCAGCCCGTTCGATCTGCTCATGATGCCGCCGGAGAGTTCATCGACATTCTCCGCACCGCTGAGAAGGGTGGCGAGAGCCTCGAGCGCCGCCTCAGAAACATCATCACCGTCAACTCTTGGACCGAGGACCTGGCAAAGTACATTCTCCAGGGCGTCGAGTACCTCGTCCAGCATCGCGACACCATCGGCCAGGTGGTCAGGGATGCCATGGACAAGGCCATTGAGGTCGCTGAGAGCACCTTCCAGTTCGCGAAGGATCACCCCGTCTTCGTGACCATTATCGCCATCGGCATCTTGGTCCTCGTCTCCCCCTGGGTTCTTGAGGCCCTCGGCTTCAGCGAGCTTGGTCCAGTTGCCGGTAAGTCACATCTCACGGCCCTTGACACATGTTGAAACGACGTTAACGTTTGTCAAAGACACTTTCGCCGCCTTTTGGCAGGCTCATTACGCCGGTTACGTCCCCAAGGGCTCCCTCTTCTCCTCCTTTCAACAACTTGGCATGGTATGGAAATAAATTTTGTCCCATCCGGATCCGGGTCTGGGGGATACCTTGGGTACAAGTTAGGCTGTAGTCGTGTCTACATCACCACTAGGTAGGCACGTAAGGTACCCATGAACAATTAAATACTATGTCGAAGGCGGGGCAACATCCTTTTGAGCTCGATATCAAGGCAACCTTGGATCAGGTGATTTCCTGCAGTCAATGAACTACTCACCTGGTGTCCAAGTGTAAGCAATGACTATAAGAACCCTCCCTTCCTACGTTCATGTTGTTTCTTTCTACCATAGTCAAACACGCTATTGGCTTGAAGTCATTTAATTACCTCATAACGCTACACGTTTCCTTCTCATCAATACAAGTCAAAACATACAACCTCCTTTCATCCAGAAAACGTCGCCAAAATGTTCAAGCTCATCGTTGGAATCGTGGTCGCCTACATCCTCGTGCCTATCGTCCTGAACCTTTTCGGTTTCGGTCCTGCCGGCCCCATCGGCGGTTGGTTTTCTTAATGATTGCCTTCCCCGTATCTCGGTCAACGACTTATACTTTTGCTTGCAGGCACGTTGGCCGCCGCCGTGCAGTCGGCTGTTCACGGCGGAGCTGTTCCAGCGGGCGGACTCTTTGCCACCTTGCAGCGAGCGGCAATGACCATGTAAATCTAGCTTCGACCTCCAACACGGGTGGATGTCATGCTGCCTTGCGGTCAATATTATGTTTCTCGGAGTATCAAGAGGTTCGGCGCCGTGGGAATATCGAGAGCCACAGGATATAACAAAACGGGGCTTGGTGATTTGGGGCGGATGATGATGTTCGAGGAATGGCCTTGTAGCTAGCTGCTCTTAATCACGTCAAAACTCGGAAACAAAACAAAATTGACCGCGTAATTGAAAAAGATCTTTGTCGAGAATCGCCTCCGGCTTTTACAGTCATTGATTCATTCTGTCCCCACACCAATCTGCCAGCAGGTATGTTCGGTTCAAGAGGACCCATGAGACTCCCTCGTCACACCACAAGTGTCTGGTCATCCACAGCGTTGGCAACCTCGGCAAAGATGACGCTCCCTTGGCTGTATATATAAAGAATGCTTCAGCAGTCATGTTTATGATTAAGTTCCTGAAGTGAAGACTGCTCTAGATGCTCCTTTCTTTCCCCCCAAAAGCTGCATTCTCACACTCGACTCGAGATCAACCATCTTGCTTGCTTCTCAGAAGAATGGGCTGATTGAATATCGTTTAAGAAAACACTGCCTGTATACAACTGGCGGCTAGCTTCCTGTGCCCAAGAACATTTAGATGTTCCTGTAAAATCCGCAAACAAAACTTTTGCATTGTCCAATGGTTGTTTATGCCACCAGAGTTCCTCTCTCCTTTGAGCCATCAAGTTTGCCGCAAGATGAGGAGAAGATCAAGAGACAAGGCTTTTGGCCCCCATGCGTGTGAAAAAAGGCATGGTCAGGACATCACCTTGTCCCGCGATCCCGTCGCTCTCACTTCTCTCGTCCTGTTTCCACAGCGGGCAGAACCGAGTCATCTCCTTCCTTCTTTGGTTCCCCGCAAGCTCCAGATCGAGGTCTTCATTTCCACCGCTTCAGAAATACACTCGAAGAAACCAAACTGCCTACACCAAATTACCTACACAAGACAGCCGATACCTCAAGAATACCCGGAGCAAGACCTCTGAAGCAAGACCTCTGAACGAATCCCCCGCAATAATGGTCCTACTCGAAATGACGACCTTCCTCACTCTCCTCCTCCTCACCTTCTTCCGCTCCCTCCTCGACGGAGGCTACTACCTCCTCGTCCGAGACCTCGGCTTCATCATCGTCATGCTCCTCGCGTGGTTCCCGAACATGGTCGCGGGCATGCTCATCAGATATTACGTTATCCCGGTCTTCTCGTGGCTGGGCTTCGGCCCCAGAGGCTCCATCGTTGGTGAGTCTTTTCTTCTTCTCCCGTTCCCACTGCGCGTCCCCGGGGTGCTTTGTCAAATTTTTTATCATCTACTTTCTGCGATGAACGTCCTCGGGGAGCCAGGCGAGTGAGTGGGCTGACAGTGTCAACCCGCGGGAGGGGTTTTCCAGGACGCATCGGCCCCGAGACTTGGGCTCGCTATGGCGACTTCGTCGAAGTGCCGGAGCTCATTGCCTACATGCAATCCTTGGCGATTCTGTGGCACTTTGAAGAAGATGATGGTGTTCCAGCATGAGAAGATTGTGGCGTAGGTGACGGGTCGAGGGGCGATTAGGACGCAGGCCTGACTATCGGAGGTCGGAAGACGGCCGGGGCGCGGATCTGGTCTGACCTCCGTCGACGGAGACTCTCTCATACGAACTTCATGATGTGGCTGGCTCTGCTAGGAAATAGGGGAGGATACGAACCCCCAACGATCATGGGGAGCCATGGACGGCGAAGGCAGGAATGCCCTCTCTCTTCCGGGCACACACTATGCTACGCGGCGCAGCGTCAAGCGCGCTCACAAGCGTACAGGATCATCCAAGCTGAGTCGTTCGGTTTGCAGTTCGAGAGCTGCAACAGAGTGACAACTACAAAAAATAAGTAACAGTCGCTTCTGCTTCCCGATCCCAAAATTATCCGGGTATGAGCGTGTAAGTGTTGTATCATTGTCAAAGCTTTTTTTTCTCCTAATCCTCAAAACGCCCGAGTAAAAGCCATTATCCCAAGGGTAAAGGGGGGAATCGTTGACGCAGAGAAAAGAAAAGTGTCCTCCGGTCATCGGCCGGCATTTCTCTCTCCTACGCCTCCTCAGCCGAGATGCCCGTAAACGCCTCCTTGGCCCCGGCCTCGTTGTCCGTCACCGGCTCCGTCGTGTTCCACACGTCCTGCCGCAGCGCCTTGTCCTCCTCGTCCTCGACCACGCCGAACTTGGTCACGCTGAACTCGGGCATGCGACGGCGCTCCTTGGAGAGGATGCCGCCGCTCTTGCCGGCCCGGCGCCTGCGCTCCTGGTCAGCGTCGTGCTGGACGGCGGCCTTCTCGCCGGCGGCGTCGAGCATCGTGCCCTCGAGGCTGAGGTAGCCGTGGTCGCCGCTAACGCCGACGTCAAAGGCCTTGATGCGGAACCGGACACGGCCCTTGACCTTGTCGCCGGCGCCGTCGACCCAAAAGCCCGTCGTATGGATCTGGCGCACGGCACCGTGCTCGTCCTCGGCGGCGCGCGCCGAGGCGTTGTCGTCTTCGCCGTTCTCGTTGTCGAAGGGGTCGGCGAGGTAGGACGCCGCCTCGGCGGAGCCGGCGTGGACCCAGCGCCATTCGGGCGGCAGGCGGGCCGACTCGATGCTGGCGTTGAACTTGCCCCAGCAGACGACGCCGATGTGGCCCTCGTTCTCGAGGTTGATGCTGCCCTCCATCCAGGCGCCGCGGCGGGGCAGGAAGAGGTCGACGTCGACGGTGACGTAGCCGAAGCCGACGGCGTACTCGTCGACGGAGACGAGGTCACAGTGCTCGCTGTCGTTTGTGGCGGCATGGCGGCGACCGGGCTGCTCCGAGACGGCAACGTTGCGGAAGGCGAGGAGGACGCCCTTGAGCTCCGGAACGTAGCGGTTCACGAGCGGCTCGAGGTGCTGCGACGCGGCGGCTGTGCAGGGCGTGTCCCAGCCTATCGGGTAGAGGGGTAGATATAGGGAGACGGTCTGGGTGAAGAAAGGGAACGAGGGCTTGGAGGGCGCGTCGGGGGGTTGGTGGACTCGAGATGTTGATTTCGTCTTGGCCGGTGAGTCGACGTCCATGGCATCGTCGTCGACGTCGTTCTCGGCTACGGGTTCGGGGGTCGCTGCCTTGGTCTTCTTGGTCTTTTTTTCCTTCTTTTCGCCTGCCGGTGTGGCGGCGGCATCGGCGAAGGAGCCCTCGACGTCGTCCTCGGCCTCCTTGTGTTGTGACTTGCGCTTCTTCTTCTTGTCCTTCTTCTCCTTGCGCTCTGCGTCCGAAGCGCCCTCCGCGGCGTCTCCTACCGACTTTCTGTGCTTCTTGTCCTTCTTCTTCTTCTTCTCGGGCGACGGCTCGCCGTTGGTGGTGTTCGTCAAGGCGGCCAGGGAAAGATCCTGGGATGCCAAGAGAGACTCATCGTCGTCATTGTCGTCCTGCGCGACGCTTATGCTCTTGGTGCGCTTGTGCTTGCGCTCCTCGATAGCCTCGGCATCCTCCTCGCGCAGGCGCTTCTTCTCCTTCTTGTCCTTCTTGCTTTTCTTGTCGGACTTGTGTCTATTGACCAACGGGGAGTCGGTTGCCGCCATGATTATTGATTTGTAGGTACCGAGGTCTTTTGTTGTTGTGTTGTCTGTCGTCGATCTCGCCCGGCGGGTCACGAGATAGCTGCGTTTCCGGATTTTCTCGACTATAAAAAAAAAAAAAAAAGGTTCACGTCTTCGCGGTTTAAAAAATTTCCAGGGAAACTTCACCGATCGGTGGTGGGGTCGCCCGTCTCCCGCGCCTGGGCCGTTCAGCCTGTCAAACAACACGGTACCGACAGGGGTGGATGGGCGGAGCCAGCGGTACGTACCGTTCCCGGTGCAGTTCGGGGGTCTCGGGAGGTTGACCGCCTTCCTCCCCCGAACATAGAGCTCGCATTGCACTTCAACAGCAATTGAGAGCAATTGACCATTGTCGTCGCCGGATCTCGGAGTGGTGCAGCTCGCTCCATTTACAATCAATGTGGAGAGAAGGCCGGTCGAGTTGGGGACCGCTTACTTGCGGGATACAGTCCGTTGCGTTGGCAGCGTTTGTGAATAAATAACGCGTCTGTGCGTAAGGGGTGAAATGCTTGCCTGTCTAATCTGACTACTTTTTTGCTAGGGATGTAATAAATCTTAGACTAGTTAATATCTAAATACTGTAATTAATGCTGCTGTTACTGTCGCTATTGCTAGCCTACCCTTTAAAGTAAGGCTATTTATACTCTATATAAACTACTATTTAGTATATACTAATTAATAATCTACTAGCTACTATATAGGTTTCTTACCTATTATTACTATATATAAGTTAAAGCGCTTAACAGTATAGCCTTACTTAAAGCCCTTATATAGTGCAGCCTTAACTAAATTAAGCCTAAGAAGCCTATAAAGCCTATAATATCCTTAATCTTATCCTTATTATCTTTATCCCCTCTATTACTAATTAGACTATTACTACTAATTAGACTAAATATTAGATTAATTAAATACTAGTAATAATAGCCTTAATGCTAGATAAGGATAAGTAGAGGAAGATAGTATAGATATTAACGTTAATAGAGATAATAAATAAAGAGGTAGCTTTTTAGATAAATTATACTATTTAGACTATTAGATAATAGTAATATTAATACCTTATAACTAAGTAAGTAAAGAGATACCCTATTATAAGCTATAGCTAGATAAAGCTAGAGTTTTAGTAGCTCTATAAGCTACTAAAGCTGCTAGTATATTATAATAACCTTACTTTTAATAAGATAATAGATTTCCTATTTAAACAATTTAGTATAACTATCTATAAGTTAACCCTTAGCTAGTAGCTTAAGGCTCTTAGTTAGTTATTAAAAAAACTTTACCTAATTACTACTTAATAAGATAAAGATCTTTAGTATACTTAGATATATTATATATAAAGGTATAGCCTATAGCAGCTTATTTTTATTAATAAGTCTAGTGTTAATAAGCATACTAGTACTTAAAGAATAGGCTAGGTACTAAAGGGTCTTACAGCCTACTAAATAACTATACTTAAGTAAGGGTAATAATATTAGATCTTACTAGCCCTTACCCTTAATAGTATTATTAACGTTATTATATACCTAGGGATAATAAATAGTAATAGCTTCTTTATATAGATAATAGAGGGACTATTACTAAAGTATACTGCTTTTCCTACACTAAAGTTAGTTATTATAATAGATAATATAAGCTTCTATAAGCAATAGGATATTAAGGAGGCTTATAATACTACTAGTATTATCCTTAAGTTTCTTCCTCTATACTTACTAGATTTTAACCTAATTAAAGAGTTTTTTAGAGACCTAAAGAGGCTATTTAGAAAGTAATATCCTGTCTAGAATTAAGATAAGTCTAATAAGTAAGATTTTAAAGACCTATTAGTAGACTATATTATAGAGGTTAGATAAGGGATAAGGTAAATAGAGGGCTATTTTTAGTATTCCTTTATTAATTTTAAGGGTATAGAAAGGTTATTTAATAACCTTATTATTATATAGGATAAAGAAGTATATTTTAGTTAGAGTAGTATTAAGACTACCTCTACCTTTAAGGTAGAGCTAGAGCTTTTACTAGTATTAAAATAGGCTATAGTTAAGATAAATAAAATAATACATAAAAGAAATATTAGTTATAGTACTCTACTCCTCTATATCTAAATAATATAACTCTATTAATAAAGTATTATTATTAACTTTAATTAGATTAGCTGCTACTACGCCTAGTAGGTTAGTAGTATTATTAATACTGTTAGGGTATTACTTATATATAGTATTTAGGAGGTATTAACTTAGCTAGAGGTTAGGTAATAAAATTAGAGTTAGTCCTAGAGGTAAGGATATAAATAATATATCTATAAAGGCTAGGGCTAGGTAACTAGTAGGTTATTAATTAAAGGATAGGTATACTTACTAAATCTCTTATCTTTAAGTAGCTAACTGTAAATAGTCCCTTTATTAACCTCTACCCTTTTACTACCCTCTACCTTTTTACTAACCTCTACCCTTTTATTAACCTCTACCCTTTTATTAACCTCTACCCTTTTATTAACTTATACCCTTTTATTATTAACTTTATCCTCTTCTAAGATTAGGCTACTACTACTAAAGTATAAAAATTTTATTAGTTACTTAAGTATATTAGCTAAAACTAATTATAGTAGCAGCTACTTACAAAAACCCTATACATTAATAAAGGCTTTAATTAACTACCTTAACTGTTTAATTAAGCTAATAGGTATACCTAGATCTAAGTAGTATATAATTAGTATCTACTAGATAATTATAAGGCTAGATCTAACTAATCTAATCTACTTAAGAGCCTTAATAGTACTACCCTTACATACCTATTAGTTACTTTCTTAATTAATAAACTACTTAATAAAGTTATTTACCTCTACCTACCTACTTAATAGTAATTTCTCTTTATATTGCAGCAGTAATAATAACAGTATTATCTTAGCCTGTCTTAAAGGTATCTATAGTAGCAGTAGTAGTAGTAGCAGCCTAAGTAGCGCTAGGTTAATCTATAGATACTACTAAGGAGGAGGTATCTAGAGGTATTAAGGCTATCTTAACTGCTTATAGCTAAATAATAAGTTAACTACTATGTTTCCTACAGTATTATTACCTACTAGATAATTAATAGTAGGCCTAGCTAACCTAACTAACCTAGCTATAGTATACTTATTATCTATACTCTACTTTAGTATACCCTTTACTTAGCTTTTTATTATACTTTTCTTAGTATACTACTTAGTAAAGCTAATAACTATACTTAGTAAAGGATTATTAACATTAATACTTAGCTACTGCTTTAAAATTACCTCCTACTATAACTTAAAGTTATATAGAGTAAGTTAGAAGTACTCCTTATTAATAATAAAGTATTAGTTAGTATTTAGGCTTTACCTACTGCTGTTATAATAGCTTATCTAATTAGTATACTAATAATGCTTTGTTAGCTACTAAAATAACCTCTCTTTTTACCTTACTTAATTAGCTACCTTATTAACTATTTTATTTAATATAGCTTTTTTTAGCTTAAATATTAGCTAGCTGCCTAGTTACTAATTAGCTAGCAGTTAGCTATAAGGCTTCTTTTATAATAGTATTTCCTTATTAGTTAATTTAATTACTGCTCTTATATATACTAGGGTACTTAAGGCTAATGTAATTATCCTAGCAGTATAGGTAACCTTAATAGTAAAGAATATATTAGAGAAGTATTTATAGACTAAATTAAGCTACTCTATAATAGTAAGCTATAGTATTACTAGCTATTTACTATCTATAGCGCTAAAGTTATTATAAAAGTATATAACTAATATCTTTATAGTAGCTTTTTTCTTACTAAACTTAATTAATAACTATCTCTTTATTAAGAGGTATTACTCTTATAGTTAGCTTTAAATATAGTCTTTTATCTCTACTAATAACTGCTTTTCTTATTATATATAAATAATATTACTAGCTAATAATAGCTTTAGCTACTATATAACCTAATAAGGATAGATAACTAGTACTAATATTACACTAAGGAATTTAGTATTTATTATAAAGTAGATATTAGTCTTATTATCCTTAAAAGGTAAAAGTAAGGGTATAATTATACTTTATTATTATTATAAAGGTAATAAAGTATATACTTATAAAGTATATTGCTATAGCGCCTATAATAGGGTCTTAAAAGGGTTATTAAGAGTATTAAAATATATACCTATTTTATAGCTAATAGGGTTATTAGGCTTAAGTTAGTAGGCGCTACTAGTATTATTAGTATTTTTATAGTTTTTATAGTTTTTAGCTATATCTATAGTATCTTTAGTATTTTTATAGTTTTCATAGTTTTTAGCTATATTTATAGTATTTTTAGTATCTTTAATATCTTTATAGTTTTTAGCTACCTCTATAGCCTAGTGTCTTTAGGGCTTTTATAGCCTTACTTTCTTCTTTATTACTTTATTAACTATAATATATAGCTTTATAATAATTAATTAGGGTAGAGGCTTTAGTAATAGCCTTTTAATAATAATTCTTAACTAACTATTACTTAACAGCTTACTAGTAGATAGGTTTCTAGAGGGAGTTATAATAATAGTAGTAGTAGTAGTATGTATAGCCTTATAAGCCTAGGTACTATTAG
>PJEX01000124.1:0-13678 GCA_005350895.1 Colletotrichum tanaceti
CGTCCCCCCCCCCCCCCACGCTCGCAATATTCGCTCTCCAATTTTCTCTCAGCCTTCGGCGAGGAACGGGCTGCCTAATCTGCACCCCTGTCCTCGCGATACTCCCTCCCTAGGTAGGAGCTGCAGTGCGACCTTGGAGAAGTCAGCAGTTTGTGCGAAAGAAAATGGCCGACTGGCGTGAGGCGAGAGAGGTCGGCGAGAAGGGGGGGTGGCGGCGGGGGGAGGAACGGCCCACGGCTGGCCAAGCGATTATTGTTGTTATTATTATTTCGAGGATCTTCTTCCTACCCTGGCGACTTGGCCCAGTCCTCGGACAGTCAGTCAGTCGTGCGTGGGTATGCGAAGGCGGTCCACGGCGGCTCGGGCGTCTCTCGTGACTCGTGAGACCACCCGTCAGTCAGCAGTGACGACATTAGAACTTCGTGTCTCGTTTAGGCGGCGGACCGACCACATCGGAGTCGGGGCCGCCCCCCTTCGGTAGACGGGGGGGGGGGGGCCTTCTCGACGGGGCTGGGTCCCCGGTCCACGAGGCTGCCATCATCGAGTGTTGGTGGCCGGTTCTGGAACAAGGTGAGGAAGTGTGAGTGAGTAGTGAGTGAGTGTGTGTGTGTGACCTGCTGAGGTGAGCCCTCCGCCACGACCGGTGAGATTCGCCATTCGCAAACCTGTGCATGGCGGAACCCAAGCAAGCGGGAGAGCCATCCAGTATCCGTAAAGGGCCGCTTCGGGACCCGTTGCCTAAACCTCTGCGTCGGATTCGGCTGTTGGAGAGCCAGTCAGTCGTGGGAGGAGGGGAGGGGGGCTTTGAGCATTGAGCAGCGGTCACCCCCTCCCTCCCCTTTGCCCCATCCGAGGGTGTGTGTGCAAGTGTTTTGGTTTGTTTGCTCGACGGCATCATCTACCTAGCCTAGCCTCTCTCGCTTTCCTCCGTGTCTTTCTTCAACACCCTCCACTGGCCCAGCCGCCCCTGCAGCAGCGATGTGAATCAGGGTGCCGGCCAGGTGACGATGGGCACGATGTCCATATTGTCCCATCATTGTTCATCATGGAACCTCCTTGAGGATGGAAGAAATGTTCGGACGAGCACAAGTCCGGGTGCTGCAGATGGGCCCAGATGGGGCCCCCGGTCTCTCTCCCTCTCTCTCCCTCTCTCTGAATATACTACCTGTATACTTTCTTTTTCTTGGTGCTCGTTTATCTCTAGCACTCTGCAGCTGGTGGAGAAACAGGCTTAGACCGGGCAATGCTAAGCCCCATTCGGAGACTCGAATGTTTTGAGAGGTGGTCTGGTGAGGGTTCCACTATTCATGTCAAATGCGGCGGCGGTCGGTGGTGGTGGTGTTGCATCCAAACAAACGACCGTCTTATTTTCTCCGCATTCTTGTTGGCTCTCCTTCATCTCGACGCGTGAGAGACGATGACGGGTAGGTAGACGATGGAACGGCGTGGTGCAAAAAAACAAAAGACACACAGCATAAGACAAGACTGGCTGGCTGGCGCATGGGGTCACGACTCACTGCGCGGCTGACGACGACGGCCAACGGCGACATGTTTGTGCCACGTTATTTCTTCCCCCGCATTCCTGGCTAAAATGACGGCGGAGACGAGAGCCAAAGCCCAAGCTCGCTGCTGCTTCTCTTCTGCTGCTTCTTCTTCTTCTTCTTCTTGATGCCCGTGCTGGCCCATGATTCCATACCCCTCCCCTCCCCTCTCCCCCCCTGGCTTCAGCTTTAGGGGGCTCAAAGCAGGCCAAGAAAGCCCGTGCCGGTGCTCACTGCTCGCTCATCTGGTCCATGGATGATGGATGGCCATGGGCATCTTGGTCCCTTGGGTTATGAATTGATGATGACTTGCTTGGAGAATTCCGCACCGCGGCTCTCTTGGCTTCTTTCGTCTACTGTTGCCCAACAACTCGGGGGTGTGAGCCATCCGCTTTACCACAAGCAGGCTGAAACTGCGGGATTGCATATGGCAGGTATATTGTGGTACCCCTGATATTTCACAATTTCGACATTGGATCGACGAATCAAGGTTTTTGGGTTATGATGTCCTCAAAGCGACGACTCTTCCCCCCCTCGTCCTCGTCAGTCCACGACTTGCATCAACCTCGCTTGGGCGTAACGCCAGCCACGCCAACCTGGGATTTCGCCGACTACCTGTACACTATTGAAGCCAACGGCCTTGAAGTCGTCCCGTCTGGACGTACAGGTATCCCTTCCTTGCTCCAATCTGTCAAGCGGGAGGAAGAGGGGGGGGGGTGGGGTGGGTGGTTAACTGCATGGTCTTTGCGCAACGTTCGCCCAAAAGAAGCGAAACGGCAGGGGGGAGGTAATAAGTAAGCAGCAGCAGCTCCGACGAAAAGGGCAGCGTGCATATATCCAGACCCTGCCTGGCAGGGCCGTTGGAACCATGAGCCTGCGGTTTCTGGTTGACGATGGTGTCGATTGGAGGTTGCCTATCTGCCTGTCTATCCATTCACACACATTCTCTCGCGCTCTCTCTCTCTCTCTCTCTCTCTCTCTCTTTCTCTTTCGCTCTCCCTCTCTCTTTACACTAGCCTTCTCTCCCGCCCCTCTCTTGAGCCAGGGGTTAATGCCGGGGTTTGCCTTGCTGGACGACGATCACGCACAGTGCTCGACTAGCGTCCTTACATCTCGGACTCGTGAACCGGGGGGGGGGGCATAGGGGTCTCACAAGCGAGCATTTCGGTGCGTCCAGCCAGCAGCAGTCAAATACCATCGCATCCGGAACTGCCGTTTCTCCAGGGGCATGCGACGACGAGGACGAGGACGAAGAGACGAGACGAGACGAGATTTCTTACCAGGCGGACGGGCGGGGCGGGCGGCGCCTTGCACACACACACACCCTTGAAAGAAACGAAGGATTTGGGCTTGACGCAACCACGGTCATGATGATAAGTGACCAAAAGCTGCGGGCTGCTTTGCGTACGGTGCGGCCGCGGGCAGTAAACAACTTGTCTCGGGTTGCGAAGACTGTCGAATACTAACTAGCCCCTCCCTTCCCTGCCCTCCAGAGTCTCTTTTTTTTTCTTTTTTTTTTTTTGGCAAAGTCCTGCCTGTTCTTTCTTGTCTGCCTGTGTTGTTCGTTCACTTGGGAATGTCGCCGTCCTGTGGGGAATGGACGTTGCTTCACCACCAAAGTCCCACCACCCCCAATGTCGACCGGGCCAATGTCGACCGGGCCAATGTCGACCGGGCCTACGCCATCCTCTAGTCGTGTTACACAAAGGTCCGTAGAGCCTTGACTTTCTCTGGGCACTATGAATTTCCCGAGATCCTCCCAGACGCTTGTCGACACAGAGTGGCGGGGAGGAGGTCACCAAAGGCGAAGAGATGTGCATCTTGGCCGTTCTCCTCCTCAACCATTTCCGACTTATCAGCTGCGCCCAGAGACTGGCGGCGGCGGGGTCTCACACACATACACACTGTCACATACACTCTTTCTCTCTCTCTCTATCTCTCTCTCTCTATCTCTCTGAGCGTGCGTGCGTGTGTGTGTGTCTTGAAGTACGGTCCTTGGTGGACGACACCACCTCGCCGGTCACGTCTGGTTCTCTGGGTGTGGCCAATAACTTAACCACCTACCCACCCCCAAACGGTCACTGGTGTGAGGCTAAGCCTGGAGTGTTCCATGGCCTTGCCTCTGTCACCATGCTATTACCCATTCGAATACCTACGTTTTGACGCTCAACTCACGAGGGGTTGATTCCCAGGTACTCCGCGCGCCACCGACCGACATGAACTAGCGGACGACACCCCCCTCACCCCCCTCCCCCATGGCTACTTTGTGTGTGTAGCCGTTGCGTGGACTGGCACGCAAAGCCGTTGGTCACTCGTAAGTCTCGGTTTTTCTTCTTTGCGGGCGTGTTTTCTCCCCGACTCTCATGCTTCAAGTGTGGCAAGTTCAAACATGCTATTCTCTGGATAGTGAGGGGGGGAGGAGAGAAGGTCGAGGGGGGGCGCCTCTCTTCCATGGACCATCCCCTTCCCCCCTCCCTTGCTGTAGCACCACGTTGAGATGCAGACATTGAGCGTTCCAGTTGCAAGACCGGAGCACTCGACGCCACCAGGAAGAACACCATCTTCACCGGTCGACAACGGTATGCTTTCGAAGCTTCGGCCGTCTCGACGACCCAATCTGACGTGGCGCCTTGTGTCAACCATTTCCCCCTTGGCCCTCCGCCTGCACCCTGCCCGTCCCAAACGAGAGGGACGCATCCGTGACGGGATGCACGAGTGTGCAGATTCCCGACCATCATCACCACCACCACCACCACCACCACCACCGCCGCCGCCGCCCATCGTTCCATCATCCGAGTGAGGGATGGGTGGGCGTTACTGACACCCTCGCGCGCGCCACCCATCGGCCGGCCAGCCTGGTGAGTGCGACCCCTCCTCCGTTCGATTCATTCGACTGTGCAGGACATTGCCGACCATTCACTCGACGCCAATCCCACTCCATCTAGCCCCCGAAATGATGGGTCACTCAACTCACATCCTCCTCCTCCTCCTCGCCGCCCAGCTTGCGGGATTTGGACGCTCCAATCCAGCTACCTAGGGGAATACCTAGGGGAATACCTAGGTATTCCTCCCAGCCCACTCACTCAGCCGCCCCTTGGTCTCTGTCCACACACACACACACCCGTCAGTCCCCCCTTCCCCCAATGCGGTCGTGGGGGGAGGTTTGTCCTGCATCTGACCGGGCTGACCGGACACACCGCGGGCAGGATCTACGAGAGGACTGGCTGGCTGATGGCATTGCCGTCTTTTTCCTGACGGGGGCAAGGCCCCTTGCTCTCGGCTTGTCAGCGAGCCAGCCTCACCACCGGGTATTTCACCCGTGGGCTCATTGCCCCGTGGTCGATATGGTCGATATGGTCGATTAGGGGTGGCGAAAATCACCGAACCAGCCAGGTGAGCTGGTCCAGCCCTGGCGGAGGGGGCAGTCATCACCGGTCAGCGGGCCAATAGGAGGGGTCATCTCGCTCTGCCTGGTGATCGTTTCGGCATTTCTCTTCTCTTCTTTAATTATTTTATCTTAACTAGCCTGCCCGGGGGGTAATCTCAGGGATGCTAGGTATCCTCCGGCTGGAAACATACAAGGAAGACTGTCCGGGGTTGCGAAGCACGATAACACGACACATGGAAGACGAGCGGCCGCCGCCTGGTTGGAGCTGGATCAGACTGGCTGGCGGAGCCTCGAAACGCCCGTTCCTTTCTATGCAATGTGTTTAATTAAATGATTGAGGATGTCAGCCAATCTACCGGGTCCCCGTCCTTGCTCCATTCCCGTCAAGGCCAGACCTACCTATGCGCGCGCGCGCGTGCAAAGGTCGAGGCCCAATCGATGACTCGGCCCATCTCCCGAACCGCCGGGGCCTAGAACGTGGTTCCTTTCCAACTGGCCCCCCTGTCCTGTCCCCCTGTCCAGTTTCTTTTTTTTTTTTCCTTCCGTTTTTTCGTTACCTAGGCTGCTAGGGTATTCCGTATTCGTGCAGAAAGTGCTAAGGAGTGAGATACCGCGCTGATCAAGTGAAGAGTTATTCCTTACTCCCACCCGTGGCGGATATTAAACTTGCTACGGATGCTGATCTTGTCCGAATGGGCTGATACGGCTCTGGATTTTCAGTTCAGGCGGGAGCAGGGGCGGGGAGGAACGACTTGATGGTGTAAAGACAAGCCTGCCCGGGGGTAAAGTAAGTATCCGTAGGTAAGCAAGAAAAGAGATTAGCAAGTGGGGAAAAAAAGAAAAGAGAAAAAAACCCGCGAAGCCGGACTCGCATCGGTAGTTGGACAGCACAGTAACACTACAAAAAAGAAACAAGAAGAAAAAAAGAAAGTGGGTTTCTATGTGGCCGGTGAGATGGAGAAGGGGCGGCGGGCACAGACTCGGTTCTTCACCGATGAGGGGCCGGGCTTTCTTTTTCCTGTCTGTCGCTTGCCGGCAAGGCGACGCTCCGGGTGCGGGAGTGGTGGCCCCACACCGGTGGGCGACGCGATGCTGGCAAGCGGGAGGCGGCAGGCTCAGTTCATGCCCTGGGGGGGGTTTCTGGGAAAGAGCCTCAGGCTCCGCTCCCTTGCTTTCTCGGTCTGCGTGCGGGGTCCGGGCAGCCAGAGGATGAGGATGAGGATGAGCACAAGAATGAGGACCAAAGATGGAAAGCATAGGAATCAGGCAACCGGCCCTTCCAGTCATGGTCGGGGGATGCTGAGAACTCCCTCTCTTCATGGCACGAGGAGCCGCGTGGTGGGTTGGGTTGGCGCTTTACCGCTCGTCCCGCGGGTGACTCCAGTCTCCAGTGCGATCGAAAAAAGAGGGCACGCCAGGACCCGGCAATCGACCGGATTGTTTCTTCATGCAGGTCGAATCACGATGGACAGGAGCATGCGCCGCGGGCCATTTTTGAGCTCCCTACCTACATGATACTTTATCTCTCGGTTGCAAACCGATCGGTCAAGCCTGCCGAGGACACCCATTCTGGACCACTGGCCTCGTCGACAACACTGGGCCTCCTTTTCCCTCCCCTCCCGCGTGGACCAATCTTGGCGATCATGGGGGTCACCATCGTAAGCGTCATCGAGTCGACGTCTGTCGATGTTGCCATTGCTGATGGACAACGGTTTGAGGGACAATTATGGGAGGCCATTGGCCCATCTTGTTGCAGGCGAATGCTGTACTAGGTAATTATTCCATCCCCTGTCTGGGTGCCGGGGTTGTCGAGATGGAAGCATCACAGTGACGAAACAAACAGAGATCTCATCGCCGCGGGTTGCTTGGCCCTGGCTGCCGGTAGTCGACAAGCAGTTGGGTCTGTCTCTCTATCCTATCATCCTATGATCCCCCCCCCCCTCTAGTGTACAATCTAGATGATCGTCTGGGTCCTCGTTCGATTCATGGGGCAGCAAGCAAATGCCCGGGGTAAGACTCCCATGACCGATCTGTTCTTTCGGATGCTTCTTGCGAGCGATCCAGGCACATGGGTCGACCACATGTCGAACGACGAATAGGTAGACCGGTCTTGCACATCGCACAACCTGCTCGCCGCGTCGCACCCCACCACATGCGGTCGACCCCTTGCTTGCGCTGGTACCCGACGCCTAATGCGCCACGATCATGCAATCGCCGTCGCCGTCGTTCGTGTCGCGCGGGGGTTCGAGACGTATGCGTCGTCCCGTCGATGTGACAGCTTGATTCGGGTGTCGGCGACGGTCGCTCAAGTACGAAGTCGGTCTCTGCCTGGGTGCGAGTTGGGGGTTGGCCAGGATTGGAAGGTCACGACAACGGTGACGATAGACCGCCCCCCCCCCTCCCCCTACGATCGTGAGATTGGTCTAGGTGCTGCTAGATCTGGCCGATGACCATCATACAGGGCAGGCAGGGGCCGGTAACATGTCGATCGCGAGTCTGGATACGCACACGACGCTGTGGAGCATCGTAAGAGTGTGTTGGGGTCAGGCTTCGGACTTTCGCAGACCGCGGAGGTTCCCAACATGAACCCAAGAAAAAAGCGCTCGAGAGGAATTTGGCGCCGCCCCTCGCGACGATTCACGGATATGTGGGTTGAGCGGGACTGCCCAGCTGCCCCGTCCTCTCATTATTGGCGCGCCCCGGATCCCGTCTTCGCGCGCAAGACACCCTCTTTCACACGCCTACTGCGGAGAAATAACCCAAATCCATACTGTCTGTCAGGCTGGCACTCCAGCCGACCTGACTAGAATTGGTTCCGATGACAAGATTACGGGTTTAAGTTGCTGCTGTCCGGATTCACCTTTGTGGTTGCCCTCGTGATATTACGTTTGCCAAAACCTGGAAGCATGGTAGTAGCCTTTGGTATGTAACTCTGTATACACACAGCAAAGTGATGGAGAGAATGGCAGCAGGTCGAAGCTTCTTGCAGAGTTTTCGAAACTGCTGTCGAGGTCACAATTAATTCTTCCTTATACGGAAGCTGAGCGGAGCTTTCGTGGTCACTCATGTAAACGAACAGAAGAACAACAGAGGTAATGGTGTGAGTAAACGTGTCGAAGGAGGCACACATCCGTGACACATGCAGCAACTACAACTGCCCACCAGGGAGGGAATAGAGGTTGCCTTGCGGCCGATACCTTTCAAGTTCTCGTGAAGTATCATCTGTAGTGGAGGGAATTGGTGGGCGAAGACGTCTTTTTCGTCAGGTGAAGTGTTTGATTGAACGGCGTGAACAGCATGGAGATGTTTACCGGGCTTTCTGCCGCACCCTCACGGTCTCTGTATGCATGATGGGAAGATGTCATCGACTCACGGCTGGAACTGGATAGATACCGGAAGTAAACCATAGGAAACCACTCATTGAAGCCTCTTGTTACACAAGAGTATCTACGAACTGGCATGACTTGAATGTGACCTCGTGGTGCCTGTAGACTCATTCATTCTTCAGCTTCAAACTATTTCAAGTCTCAGGCCACGCGAAGACCGCACGTCTTGAAAAAAAAAAGAAGTCCTTCAGCCGCTACGAGAATATACCCAGGCTCTCAAATAGTAATGCTTCAGTATACGTGGAAGTCAGTCCCCAATCATAACCAGCACCGAGTTGCCAGCACCATGGATAGAAACTGTTGGGTAAGGAACCTTACGAGAACAACGGATACAATCATAATCCCAATGAGTTGCGCACATGCTGTAAGATTACAGAGCATGCGCAAAGGCAGACCGCCAGTGATGGCATCAACACCAAATATGTTGAGCCATCTGTGCGTGTAACCTGAATAGAAAAGCACTCTAGGCCTCGCGACTTACGCAGTGAAGCTCGCATGATGGTCTCCATGTGAGCCATTCAACCAGTAGTCGAAGAGGTCTTCAGCAAACTACTAGCTATCTGCGCACGCTCGGGCGTTTCGGCAGTCACCTCAAGATGGCCATCTTGTTTCGAGGCCTGTAATGTCACCATTAAGATTCTGATAGTAGCCTCTACACGGCGAGATGATACTAAGAAGCGTGCAAGGTGTTTTTTTTTTTTTGATGGATGCTAGCATGCCTCTTTTGGATGCATAGATTGGGTTGCATCGATGACATGGATCGTGTTCATTTTCGTGCTAAAGACAATCTGTCTGTCGGGTACTGTTTGATGGCTCATACCCGACGTGCTTTCATTCCGAGATTCATAGTCCGGAAACACTGCGATGGACTGTGCAATGCCGCGTCGTCAAAGCGGCCTCCACCGCCGCCACAGGACCGATCCGGACAGCTTCGCACCGATCGGCCCCACACCCCGCGGACCCCACCATGAGAAAACCCCTGCTTCCTTGACCATATTTGGGGCTCGGGCGAATTTCAATCGAAGCATCTTCTTTTTGCGACGACGTCCCGCCCGAAAACTCGAGCTTCACAGATCACGACCAATTTACAAATTTGCCGAGGCCGCCGAGGCCTCTTCACCACACACAGCGTGCGAGACCGACCGAAAACACACGAGGACGAAGCAACGCAGACATGGCGTCGGCACAGCAGGTTCTGCTCTCTCCGGCAGAGCTCGCCTACCTCCACTCCTCCCTCTCCCTCACACCGCCCATCCGCCCGGATGGCCGCAAGGCGAACCAGTTCCGCCCCCTCACGGCCGAGACGGGCATCCTCCCGGGCACCAACGGCAGCGCACGTGTGTGCTTCTCCGACGGCACCGAGGCCATCGTCGGCGTCAAGGCAGAGATCGAAAAGACCCGCGTCGCGCCTGGCGCAGAGGCGAGCGAGGAGCCGGCGGACAAGAGGACGGAAGGCCAAGATGGAGAGTCCAAGGGCAGCAACGACTGGCTCGAGATGACGGTCGAGATCCCCGGCTCCAGAGACGACGACGCCGCGACCGTGTTCCTGTCCAGCATGCTCAGCGAGGCGCTGCTCGCCGATGGGGAGTTCACCAAGAAGCTGCGGATTAACAATCGGTTCCACTGGAAGCTCTACCTGGATGTACGTTCTCGCCCCCTCACCCGATAAATAAACCAACAAAAAAAGAAGAAAAGGAGAAGATATCATGACACTTTGCTGACGCACGACTAGATCCTCCTCATCTCCCCGCCGCTGTCGTACCCCCTCCCGCTCCTCTCCCTCACAACGCACCTCGCCCTCCTGGCGACCCGCCTGCCGCGCCTCAAGTCCGAGGGCGACGAAGACCCCATGTTCGACGACGACTGGGAGGCCTCGACGTTTCTGTACCCGCGCGACGGCAGCGCTCCCGCGGCGGGCGCGCGGCCGCCCATCACGCTGCTCGTCATCGCCGTCGGCGGCAACATCATTTTCGACCCGGCGCGCGAGGAGCTCGCCGTCGCCGAGTCGGCGCTCGCCGTTTCTGTGGCGGAGGAGAAGACGGCGGCGTCGGCGGGCGGCATGGACGTGGACGGACGCGAGCTGAAGCTGCTCTCCGTGCGCACGGTCGACCCGCCCTCGCGGCTGACGGCGCCCGGCGTGCTCAACTCGGCCAACCCCGCGACGGGCCTCGCCGGCACACCGTCAAAGGCGCCCCCGGCGTCCCCGGCCGGCGAGGACAAGGTGGCCGAGGGCGTATGGAGACCGCCCATAGGCGGCACCAAGCTGCACGTGCTCGAGGGGATGATCTCCAAGGTGCTGGAGAAGGGAGGCATTGCGGACGAGGTGCTCGAGGGGATCGCCGCGGTGGAGCTGGCTTAGGCACGGCCGGACATGGTTTTACGCTTGCGACACACATCGGCATGGGCGATTTGGGAAGGGAAGACAAAACAAAATAAAAGGCATGATACCAATTTGGTGGCTCTGGGTTTCGAGATGCATAGTTGTACATGGTTGGGGTGGTTTTTTTTTTTGGTGTGTTGGTCAGGGTATTATAAAAAAAAAAAAGCATCGCCCTCAACTTGGTTCGTGTTGTACATGTGTTGGCGGATTTACATCTCACGTCCGTCGCTTAGAAGACGCCGAGCCACTTCTTTTTCTTCTCCTCGGCCCCCGTAACCACATCGGCGCTGCCGGCCACGGGCGACGCCTCGATGGCGGCAGCGGCGGCGGCAGCCTCCTTCTCCTCTTCCGACTCCTCCTTCATGCCGAGGAAGTTGGCGATGGGGTTCTCCTTGTCGAGGCCGTGGACCTTGCGGTACAACTGGCGCTTGGCGACGTCGTCGGTGTGGCGCGTGTGCATGGCGATGGCCTTATCGTTGCGGTCGCGCTCGTGCAGCTGCAGGACGTTGACCCAGGTGCGGATGAAGGCCACCGGGCTGCTCCAGAACTCGGAAGCGGGGGGGAGGAGGTGCTTGAAGGGGGACGTTTGCGTGAAGTTAAGGATCAGCGTCGTGATGGCCAGCGTCGTTAGGGTTCCCTGCAATCGTTAGTTATATGGGCTCGGCAGAAGGCCGTCCCCCGGTGGTGATGGGCCATGGGGCTCTCTCCGTACCAGCGAGATGAAGAGGTGAATCTTGCGGTTGTTGAAGAACCAATGCGCCCACGTGCCCTCGGGGGCCATGGTGCCGGGGTATTCGCGCGTGCGCTGCGCCCGCGCCTCTTTCCCGCTGAGGGGGCCGCCGTAGTGCTTCGGGACGTTCTTTTTGGGAAGCCGGGAGCCGTGGGAGGGCGGGTTGAACTTGGCGGGCTTCTCGAGGATGAGAGGCCCCTTCTTGTCGGCGCCGGTCGGCTTGGACGAGGCGTACCGGATCGTCCACACGGCGGTCCGGCGGAGGGCCGCCGCGGCCGGGCGGGCGGTTGGGGTAGCTGCCGCGCGCCACATGGGGCTCAGGGCCGGCAGGAGGAACCTGGGGAGGAGGGTCGTGGCCGAGGTCGTCATCGATGTCGTGTCGCCACTGCAAGCGCGGCGGCAGGCGTTGGATCTAGGTCTCCCGGTGTTTGCCGATTGTCGGGGAGAGAATGTGAGAAGGCGGGAAAAAAACGAATGGGTCACCTGGACAGCAAGGGCTTAGACTTTCGGGGTCAGGCTTAGGTTTCACGGCGTCATTGAGGCTCTGGCGTAGATCGACGGTTTCATCAGGTGCGTGGCCGGCGGAATAGGTCGGGACTGGAAAAATCGAAGCTCCAGAAGAATTTGTCCAAGGTACCTAGCGTACGGATACTCCGTCCAGATACCTACCTACCTACCAGGAAAACTAGCGCATGGTGGAGCTACGACGGGCGGTGGGTGGTGGACTCTAAACAAACCGGTCGCCGAACTACCCCCGTCGCGCATCCGGGCGCTCTACATACATGCAGAGGGTACGGATACTTGGCACGAATACGTACCTGATCGTACCTATTTACCTACCTAGGAAGATGCGAATGCCTGCGTAAGCAACCACCCGAATCCTTGCCCCAGAAACCAGCAATGGAGCCTCCCTCAATTGATTATTGGGATTGGTTCGTATCCGTTCGGGCTCTGCAACAACAGAAGCCGAGGTGCAAAAGACAAAGGAAGGAGAGAGGGCAGAACCCACGGAATCGGGCCAACGAGGTGGGACCTGGTTCGGCTCTCCAGTGAGTTCGCTGAATTTGAATCTGCAAGACGCCGAAAAAAAAGGTTGGACACCGACACAAGTTTCCAGAAGTACCCGCTGACCCGCCAATGGTTGAGTCGTTGACCAGCCAAAAGCACCGAGGCGCAGCGGAGAAAGCGTTCTTCCGGGCTAGTATCCGGTTTTGCCCGGGCGAGTGACCCCGGACGTATGACTGTCTTAGCAATGTTGGACGTCTGATTGGTGGTCGCGTCGCCACACCTTGTGGCTTGTGCGCCGCCGAACCCAGGCTTGCCAGGTCAGTGAGCTCATTCCAGGCTTTTCGTGGTCCTTGGCTGGGTGTGTGTGTGTACCTTTCCGCCAGGTGTTGTCATAATTAAAATCGGATAGTGTCGAGGTATCCGTACGGTCGGTCGGTCCATGTCGTCTCGTCTTTTTTTACCTGGCCCGATCCTTTTCTAAAAGTTTTTCCCTCCTTCCCCTTCCTCTCCATTCCAACTCCCAACCTATCCTCACAATCTCAACGACCAACTTTGACGACGACCTGCAAAAGACGATCCTCTTTTGCAACTTTCACCTAATACCCCCCTTTCCAACTTCCTTTTAATACCCCCTTTCTAATCCGTCAAGATGGCTGGTGGTAAGTTGCTCCTGTTGCGCGCGCATTCGTTGTGCTTCTCGCCGTGGTTGGCGGATCCCGAGAAATCCCCTCCCTGGGTGCTTCGGTTGTCTGCCGTGACCCATTGAGCCGCGAACTCGCCTTCTCTGAACCCGAATCGATTTGGCCTGGTCTCGCAGGTTGATTCTGCTTCGAAGAGACATCTCGCGACACCCCCATCATTCTCGGCGACCCTGAGCTTTGGGGCCGCCGCACCCCCCGACGTCGTGCGCTATTTTCCCTTGGTTCTCCGCCTCAGCGGGAAGACGGGGGCAAATGAGCAAGAGACACAAGGAGGGCGTGGGGGTGGGCGAGCAAATCGACACCGGCAAGACGAGTAGCGAACGCGGTTCACGAAGCACCTCGCACCACGGGGCCGTCCTCCGCTCAACCACGGGCGAACCGAGCATGATCAGATCACATAAACTGACGGCAATTTCCAGGTGACGCCAAGAAGGGTGCCAACCTCTTCAAGACCCGTTGCGCCCAGTGCCACACCGTCGAGAAGGACGGCGGCAACAAGATCGGCCCTGCCCTGCACGGCCTCTGGGGCCGCAAGACCGGCTCT
>PJEX01000124.1:13778-49937 GCA_005350895.1 Colletotrichum tanaceti
CCCCCCCCCCCCCCCCCCCCCTTATAAACCCGCCTTGCTAACTCGTGTGCTCCAGCTACCTCAAGGACTCCACCAAATAGACGGATTGACGTGTAACGATAGGATTGCATTAGACGGACTGGCGATTTGCGAATTGTAACAATAGACACCACTTTAGAACAGTGTGTTTGGGGGGCTTATTAATGCCCTGCTTACCCTTATGAAAATTCTCCCCTTTTGAGACGTTGTAATACAACAACACCTTTTTTTATTTTTTATCATTTGCTAGTTGCGCGCCTAAAAAAAAACCCACGCATCGCCGATCGTTTTCATGATGTCAGCCAACGGGACGCGCTTCTACGCAGGGGCAACAAGAGGACGGGAAAAAAAAAAAGAAAGCTTTGCTTACTTACACACACTTAATCATGAACGACTACCTACGTACCTCGTACGGATACTAGTTGTAGCCACTCTGTCCCCCGTCAGCCAGTCAGATGACTCGCCCGCCGTCGATATCCTGGCAGTGATCGGTGGAGCGCTGTCATCGCTCACCATGTGACGGCGTCCAGCACGGGGAATGAATAGCCAGCTGGTTGCGGAACCGACATTAGGACAGCAAGGAAAAGGAGAAAGAACGGGGAAAAAAGAGAAGGAAAAAAAAGAAAACCACCCGAATGGTTGGAGGGCCCTTCGGTCACAGACACACAGAAACGGCAGGTGAGGCGCGTGCGGGCTCGAGTCGACGACGGCTTGCTGTTGATCGATGCCGGGAAAAAGTCTCGAAAAGCACGGGTGTTTAACGCCTGCATATCCGTAGTCCGACTCGCGTTGGGTTCATGACTGTCACTTCTCCACTCTCAGTGGTCAATGACTCTCGACCCCCAAGCACGGAGGGGAAGGGAGGGAGGTGTCGGTCGCAGGCTGCAGCCCAGCGCTGCGCATCCTTTCCCCAATTCCTTGTTTTCGGGACTCGGGGCCATCGTGGGCGAGAGTGGCGGCGATGTGTCGCGTGCGGGAGGATTGGCGATAGCGTAATAAGTGTATTTATCTCACCACGGCGGCATAACACAATAGATACACATGGGGATGGGGACTGAGCATGATCTGGCAGGACTGGATCTTGATTCAACCCCGATTAGATGGGGGAGGGGGGAAACATAGCAACAGAACGGATGAAGTGTACTTTTCTCTACCAGTATATAATATAGTCTCAACTCATGTTTGGTGGTGCAGCTTGGCCGCCAACCGCCTGTATGCCTCCGGGTTCGGCACGCTGGGCTTCGTCTTGCTCATCGCCGCCTCCCAGTCATCCTTTGTCAACGCCGGCTCGCCGCCCTCGTACCGCAACACGCACTCGTCCAGCGCGTTCTTGTACAGCCCGTAAAGATCCGCGCCGCTGAACCCCGCACACCGCTTGTCCCGGGCGATGGCCTCGATGTCGACGGCGCCGTCGCCCCCGGCGCCACCAATGCCGTTGCGCACAATCGTACGGAGGATGTCGACCCGCTCGTCCTCCGTGGGCAGGTCCACGAAGAGGAGCTTGTCTAGACGGCCTGGTCGCAGAATGGCCGGGTCGATCATGTCGGGCCTGTTGCTGGTGCCGATGACATAGACCTCGCCCCTGTCGCCGGCGCCGTCGAGCTCGGCAAGCAGTGCGTTGACGACGCGGGCGCCGGCCTCGGTCGTGGTGTTCTCTCTCTTGGGCACCAGCGAGTCCATCTCGTCAAAGAAGAGGATGCACGGTGCGCAGGACTTGGCCCTGGTGAAGAGCTCGCGGATGGCGCGCTCCGACTCGCCCACGTACTTGTTGAGCAGCTCGGGTCCCTTGATGAGGATGAAGCTGGCCTGCGCGTCGTTGGCGACGGCCTTTGCCACGAGCGTCTTTCCGCAGCCGGGCGGGCCGAACAGCAGCACGCCGGCTGGCCGCTGCTTGCCGAACTTCTGGAACAGCAGCGGCTCCTTGATGCGCCGGACGATGGACACCTGGAACGCCGCGCGCACCGAGTGCAGCGCGCCGACCTCGGACCACGACGTGTTGGGGATCGAGCTGAAGCCCTCGCGGCGCATGTAGGGCGTGTGCTCGGCGATGGCGTCGACAAAGTCCTGCTGGCTGACGTGGATCCGAGTCGGTTCCGTGTACGACGGGTGCTCGATGTAGTCGTACCACAGGCAGGCGTCGTCGAGGTCGCGGTCCCAGGGTGCCTCGGAGGTCTCCATCCTCTCCGGGAGGATGGTGTTCCTCGCCCGCGCCTGTTCCACATCCATGAAGCGGTCGCTGGCCTTGCGGTTGGCGACCTGGATGACGGCGCGAATGTCGTCGCCGACAAAGCCGTGCGTGCTCACCGCCAGCGTCTTGAAGTCAATCTCGGGCGGGACGTCGAGCTCCCGCACGAGGGCCCGGAAGATCTCCTCGCGCGCGTCCGTGTTCGGCACCTTGACGCCGATGGTCTGCGCGAAGAAGTCCGGCCGTCGCAGCGTCGGGTCGACCAACTCAAGCTTGCTCGTCGTGCCCACAATCACCACCCGCAGGCCCTCTCGCTCCCACTCTCGCAGACGTCGTAGGCCGAGCTTCAGTTGCGAGATGACCTCGTGGTCGAACTCGCTGTGGCTGTTGCCTGACTTGGTCATGTACTCGTCGATGTGATCAAAGAGGACCACGCACGGCGCGATCTTCTTCGCCTCGTCCAGCACGTCGGTGAAGATCTTGCTGACCTTCTCGGGCGACCGCGTCTCAGCCAGGTACCGCCCGAGGGAAATGACGGGCGTCCTCGTCCTCCACGAAAGCGATCGGACGAGCGACTGCTTGCCGGTGCCCGGGGGCCCGGAGATGAGGACACCCATGGGCTGCTCGCCAAAGCAGGCAAAGTCCTCGGGCTTGCGCGTCCGCGCAAACACGTACCGCTGCAGCTCCTCGATGATGCCGCGCACGCCGCCGAGCACGACCGAGCCGGGCGGGATCTGCTCGGGGCCGTACTTGCTGGGCTTGGGCGCCTTCTTCGTGACGGTCGCCTGGGCCTCCGAGGCGTCGCCGTTCTTGGACTTGGACTTGGACGCGATGGCGGAGCCGTCGCTGACATGGCCTGCGCCGTTCGCAACCTCGGGCTCTGGTGAAATGCGGCGCTTCTTGGTGCTCTTGCCCTCTGACCCTTGGGCCGTCGGCACCGCTGGCGCAACGTTCCAGTGCTTTGTCATTTGCCTGTTAAGCAGAAAGCGGTCTTCCTCCTGCACCGGGGGGTTAGAAATGTCATGCGGATGAGCGGACGATGAAGAAGAAAACCATGAGATGAAAACTCACTTTATACGCCTTTTCGGCCTGCTCTAACAAATCGTCGCTGTCCTCGGACTCGGCCTCTTCCTCCTTGCGGAAGTCTAATACACGCTCAATGGCGTCTTCCAACGGGCGTCTCTTTTGCCGGCTGAGGCTTGAATTCGACTTTTTGATGGCTTCGTAAACGGCCGTCACCGTCAGCTTGGGTCTCTTTCTCTTTCCGTCACCCTTGTCCTTCTTGGCCGCCCACTCCCCGTCTCTCTCTTCTTCCAGCTTCTTAACGATCTGGTATACATCGCGGTCGAGGCCGTGACGGAGGCTGATGCGGGCCATCGTGAACGACGGTGACACTGACACTGGGGAGGAAGGCTTCTTCTCGATGTAACGAACGTCCGGGGAGGGAAAAAAAAGATGATTGTAGACAGCATGCGCGAATCGCAAATCGCGAATCGTGATTGGCTGCATACTTCACATGGCCCATATAAATATCAGATTATTGTGGGCTCTCGGCTTGACCCTCACCCAAACTACTAATACCACCTAATACCTGCTATAATCGCAGTTGGCTGCTTACAAACGACTACTGGAATAATACCTAAGGTGACGACGAGCCGTCTGGATGTCAGAAGCATCTCAAAACACTCTGATAACTCTCCATTGAGGTGAAAGAGGGCCTGTCGTTCGGACTTCCCTGTCACCATCATCATAATATACGGGTAAATCACGTAGTTCGACAACGCTCTTACAGAAGCTAACACGGCTTCGTTGACCTGGTGATGCCATCACGGTTGCAAACGGTTGCAATCTATCTGCTTATTTTGCCTACAGAAAGCGTTCTACCACTACAACCGGTGGGGTATAGCTTTTGTTGTGATTTGAGTCCTCCCTACCTAGTCGTTGCTTCCCCTCACCAGGTGGTGGGTGGGCTCCAGACCCGGTGCTCTCGGAAGGACACCGGGGCCAACCCCCCCTCACCATTTTCCGTTGCCAGATGAATCAAAGGAAATAAAACGGCCCCCGTCTGTGTCAATGCCAAGGGGGCCCAACGGCGGCGAAAGGGTTTCCTGCAATCGTCATGTCATCTATCCATGGTATCACTACAGCATGAGCGGGCGCCTATGAGCCGCAGAGCCAGGGATTGGCGAGTCGTGCTCTAGTCCGTGACGCATGGCTTCTGGTCAGAGCCCGTATAGCTCCCACTCATCGAATTCGGTTTGCTGCCCCCCTGGGTCTCGTGCCGCAGTACCTGCGTTCTCGAGGTTCCGTAGCGGGGCATACTCGGTTCGCAACTCTTGAGCAAGTCACAACTCGTCGTCCTCGAGCTCCGACGGCTTCAAGAGACCGCCGACCTTGCCACGGCGCTCGAGGTCGGCCGCCTTGGCGTCTCGCTCTTGCTGCTCCTTCTCAACCTGGAACAGCTCCGCGTTGTCGCCGGCGAACTCCTTCAGCGAGATGAGGAAGTCGCGCAGGTTAAGGCGGAACTTGTCGTACTGAGTGTTGAGGGTGAACAGACCCTCGACAAATGTCTGAATTTGAGCGCTGAAGAATTGTCAGCGCATGCCATGCGACTTCCCCAGGGGCTATACTCACGGTTGCAGGTTGGGGAAGGCCCCGCGAAGCAAGTTGGCCACAAAGTTAGCGAGGAACTCCTTGTTCGAGGTGCCGGCCGCCGCCTGGTCCGGGCTGTAGATGGGACCCTGGATCTTGGGCGCGCTCCCGTCAGCGGGCTCGACAAAGTAAAACATTCTCATCAAAACCATGGACTGCGTCTTGAAGCCCGCTTTGTGGTCGTTGTCGGTCAATACAAAGAAGACATCCTGCAGGATGGTGATGAAGAACTGCTGGAAGAAGGCGTTGGCCGTCTGGACGTCCGTCTTCTCCGCGATGTTGTTGATCAGCTCCAGACACATGTTAAGTCCTGCAGCCTCCACGTCACGGTTGTCATGCTTGAACGCCCAAGAGCACGAGTCGATGACGAACTTGAACTGGCGGTTGTCCAGTTTCAACAGCGCTAATCAAGTCAGTTCCGGGCCTCGGACACAGGGGCCACGTATACATACCAGGGAAGCAGTGCAGGTTGATCGCACGCAGGAGGTTGAAGAACTCCACGCGATGCTCGGGGAACTCGGAAAAGTCCTTGTTGATCATGTCCAGAGTGCACTCGAAGACGTTCTCCATGATGTTGGGCACTTGGTCTTCCATCAAGGTGGAAAGCTTGGTAATGATGGCAGACATGGCCTTGAGGACTTCAGCGTCGCGCGCACCGGGTACGTTGCGGTTGTAATCGACGAGAATCGATTCCAGCAAGGGGGGCACCATCTGCTGGCGCACGGACTGCAGGTCTTCGGCCTTTTCGACGTACGTCTCGACGAGCTTGAGAATCTCCTTCTTGATCGTACGCAATCCACGGACGTGCGGCATCTTGGTGGCAATCTCGCCTGAGACGTGTCAGTCAGGTCCTACACATTCATGGGGCGTAACAACGCACCTTGCTTCTGGACGGCCTCGGAGATCAGCTCGCTGGTGGCACGGTACATCTGCAGCATGTCGAGGAAAATGCGACCGATCTGAGGGTAGAAATACGGCCCAATAGACGAGCAGGCCGAGACGTTCGTCTTCATGATGTTGCCAATGACCTTGATAGTCTCGGCATCCTGGAGAATGACGGGGTTGACCCGAGCCTGCTTAATGATCTCGTCCCAAGCCGCATTAGGGATGGCCATCAAATCGCTCAACAGCCGTTCCTGTTGGTGCTTGTTGCCCTGGGCAGCCACCATATAACCGCAAGCCTCGTAAAAGGTGTGCACCTGCTGGGGCGACAGGTCGCATGTGATCTTGTGCATGTTACGCACGATCTCTTCGATGAAGGGCTCCTGCTCGCTGGGCTGCAGGGCGACGAAGTGGCGGCGGCACTGCCTCGCAATCTTGATGAAGGTATCGCAGGCCATGTCCTGCACACCTGTAAAGGGGTTAGCTCGCGTTCAACGCGGAAAACGGACTCAACCTACCCTCGTGCGACTCGTGCATGAACTCAAAGAGCTTGTTGACAACGGTCTTGAGGAACTTCCAGTGAGCCTTGAGAAATCGGGGGTATTGTCCAACAATGTACATAATGTTGCTGGCAACAACGGCCTTGTTGTCCTTGCCGCGTTTCATTTCTGTAAGGCCCAGAAGGTCCTTAATAACGGTGACGAGAAACCTCTTCTCCGTCTCCTCATTCATGGCCAGAGAAATGGACCCGATGGCCCAGCAGAGCACGTTGCAGTTGTGCCACGACCATTCTGTACCGTCGACCTGGCGGGCAAGCTTTTCCGTCATGATGTTCTCGGTGTCGACGACGTCCAAGTGCGTCAGGTACACCAAGCACTCTCTTATGGTCTTGTAGAGCTGCACCGTATCGCTCTCCTTGACGAACTCACGCACGATCTCGCCCTCGTCGTTCTCGACAATGAGGACCTCCTCGGGGCGCACCATCTTCTCTATCATGACGGTGCGGAGATTCGACAGGACCTCGTTGTACTTGTGCTTGCGCAGGGGGTAGTTGTTAAGCAGCGACGGGTTAGGAGCGCCGGCTCCGGACATGCCACCCGCCATGCCCATCAACGGGTTGAGCTCGGTCATGGGGAGTTGCTGCATCTCGTCATAGAGCTCGTTGACGAGCTTCAGCCAGTAGTCGAGGGTGATCTTGAAGATTTCACGGTCGTCGATCTGAGATATGCGGATTAGGTAGTAGTGGCCGTGGGTGAGGAAGTCCCTGTTGGGCAGGTTCTCGATGAGCTGTGATAGATTAGCTATGGCGGGCAGTAGGTCGTCGTGGACAAACTCACGTTCAAGTGCATGCCGAAGAAATTGCATAAGAACAGGGCCAAGTTCTGGATGAACTCCTGGTCCCTCGAGTTGCTGTTGGGATATGTCGACTTGAGGTCAAGGCTAATGGGAATGATGGTCGCAATGGTGGTCAAGACCTCGGTGAACATCTTGACCAGCTGCTCGTCGTAGGAATTCGGCTGCCCAGGTCCACCGGTCTGCAGACCACCAATCTCGGTCAAGCACTGCAGGGCGACGTTGCGGAACTCGGGAACGGGGAGGAAGCGTGTGCGCAGCGTGTCGATGAGGGGCGTCTCGAAGATGTAGCCGAGGGGGATCCAGTTGCAGAAGCGCAGTAATGTCTCGAGGGTGGCCTTGACGAGGCTGGGCTGGTCGGCGGTGTTCAGGACCTCCTGACAGAGGGTGAAGATCTGGGAAAACTCGGCGCACATGGTCGTCTTCAGGTTCCGGGTCTTGGTGGACGTCATCTGCTCGGCCGAGTAGTCGAACACCTCTTCGGACAGCAGGCGCAGGATGACCATATTATTCTCGCAGATGGACAGGCTGGAATGGCACGACGTGATGATCTCGTTGATGAACGTGGGCCAGTTGTGCGGCCATTCCTGCTTCAGGATGGAAATCAGGACGAGGTTGAGCTTGTTGAGAAGTGTCTTCTGCTCCTTCATCGACTCGTCGGAGCTAGAGCATTGGATGATGAACTGCACAACGAAGTTGCGGATACCTTGAATTGGTCAGTCGCCGTACGGGCACATAGGGGTTCGGCTGATCCGCAAACCTTGACACTGGTCTCTCGGAAGGACCTTCCATCTCGTCATGATGACATTGTCCAGCACCTGGAGGCCCAAGACTAGAAACGGTTAGTTATATTGCATCCCGCGGCGTGTGGCCTGTCGCGCCCAACATACACTTCGTTTGGGGGTAGGTTGCTTCGGCGAGAATCTTGTCGACGAGGAGCCACGAATCTTGGTCTTCCTTGAACTGTAGGGTCTGAGTTAGAGGTTGAAGTCAACGGCCGGGTTGGGTGCTTGCGTACCTGGTTGAGTGTAGCTTGCGCTTGCTTTTGCTGTAAAGCCAGAATCATCGGTCAGCCTCGGCCAGAAATCTCAGACGGAACGGGGCGGTAAAAGTGCAGCTCACCTGTTCTCCACGGCCCTCGTAGAAGGAGCGGACGATCTCGTCCAGCTCCGGGATTGTGATAGCCATCGCGGGTGGTGCGGTACGGCGGACGGGGCGGCGGGATACAGTCGATCTCGATCGCAAGAGAGGCGGCAACGGGTGAGGGGGAAATCTGGTCGCGGCACTCGTCCCCTGGTGAGGAGGGGGAAAACGGGAGTGCAGGCGCGGCGGTGTCGGCGGTGGGAGAGTATGCTGGCGCTATGGCTGGTTGCAGCAAGAAAAACAAAACCGGGTGATGTTCGCAAGGAGAACTTTGGCGATTGGGAGAGAGAAACAGAAAAATAGCAACAGGAGAGTGGGAGGGGAGGAAAGTCTGCCTGGAGTGAAGGCAATAGGTTGGTTATCGAGCAGAGCGAAAGAGGCGGATGGGGATGGGATGGCGGGGGACAACCAATTTTGTCAGCCGCCCGCTAAACTCCACCAGCCACAGGTCGCCGTGGTACCAATACGTCCCCCCACGCAGACGCTCTCTTTACCGACCTTTTGGCCTTACAGGCTACAGCTGCTGGCCTACTGCGCTACGAACCAGGAAGCTTGGGCCTGGCCACGGAGTTGAAGACTTTCCGCAACCCTCTTTTCCACCTGGATTCAGCTGGCGCACTGAACACTGCCCCCCGACTCGACCATTCCCGCGGCAACAGCACAAAGATTAAATGACCACACCCGCAGCGGTGCACGTCATAGGCTGGCACACACCGACCGCTCACCTCCACGGCTCACCCCGGTGTACCTAAGGGTACCGTAATTAAGACCTGTTCGAAGCACCGACGAGTTGGAATGACGCACAGCATCGGAATCTATCGTAGTTTCGCTCAGTTGCTGGAAAGGACTAGACGGAGGAGAGGTCTCCCCAAGAGGTACAGGTACATGCCAATCCAGACTTTCCAGCCTTTCTCTTATAGGCCCTCATCCCACCTCTGCGCTTCCGAGAACGAGTTCTTCATAGAATTGCCCGGTGGTTTGTAGGCTTGGAACTTCACCAACAACGTACCGCACTTTTTTTCTCTATCCACTCGGGTTCACCGAGTTGTGTCGTTGTTTTGATCCCAGAGCATCACCCGAGTAGCCAGGCTGAGGATTCCAACTAAGCCTCTGGCCCCTACAGGCATCACCCCAATTCCTTTCAGTATGACATATCTGCTTATCGCCTGACGGATGGCCAGAAGCTTACATATCACATCGCATACACACCCACGTATCCCTGCTGCTGATGAAGAGGATGTACAGGTAGATTGGCCGCCTTGAGACCGGTGCAACCTAGTGGTCAATGCATCGTTGTCTTGGGCTGCGTCATGGACTTTCCAGGCTGTCCTTAAATTAAACGTTTTAGGCTGAACTGTCTCTGTATTCTAAACTACCAGGCTTAGATCTATTGTGGGCAGACGGCACAGCTCAATCACGACGCTGTATCTACGGCTTCTGGTAGCCAACCTCAAAAAGGCTATCTTGAAGGGCCTTGATGGCATTGTCAATGTCCTTTCGGTTGGGGTCCGTCTACACCAGTTAATAATCACGCACATATCGACATCGAGAAGTAACTTACCACGCTGACACCCATATGTCCGAAACGAATGTACTTGGGCGCAATTTCCTTGTGGATGCCGCCGGCGAAAACGATGCCCTTCTTGGAGAGGCTGGGCAGCAGCTCGGCGGCCTTGACGCTTTCGGGCAGGTAGATAGCTGTCATGCCGTGGGCCTGGTCTTCGGGCTTCGCGGCGACCTGCTTGAGACCCAGGTCCGCGACGGCCTTCTTGACCTTGTCAGATACCTCCTTGTGCTTGTCGAATCGCTCAGACAGGGGCTTGGCGAGGATTTGGGTAAGACCGGTGTGGAGGGCGTGGATCAGCTGGGGAGAGGGCGTCGCGAAGTAGGAGGGCTTCTTTGCCTCATAGTTTTGCATAACTGCGGTCGTTAGCCCTGTTGCCTCGCTCTACGCGGGCTTGGTCACTCACTAGGAGTCCAGTTCTTGAAGGATGCAAAGTACGACGCTGGGGGCGTCTTGCGCTGGGCAAACGACTTCATGGCGGCACCGCTGAACATGGATATCGACAGACCGGCAGGGACACCAATGGCCTTTTGGCTGGCCGTGATGACGCCGTCGAGCTTCCATTCGTCAAACCGAATCTCCTCGACGCCGACACTGCAGACGCCGTCGACGATGACCAGGGTCTCGGGTGACACTCGCTTGACCAGGGCGGTCAGCTCCTTGAGTTCGCTCAGGACGGCGGTTGACGTGTCGACGTGGGTGACGGTCAGGACCTTGTACTTCTTCTCAGACAAGGCCTTCTCGATCTCGGGGAGCTGGGGACGCGAGCCGACAGGGGCCCTCAGCTCGGTGACGTTGCCACCGTAGGTCTTAAAGCAGTCGGTGAAGCCGTTGCTGAAGTAGCCGGTGGCCAGAACGAGGACATCCTCGCCAGCCTCGACGAGGTTGGCGGCGACAAGGTCCCAGCCGAGGGTGCCGGAGCCGGAAATGACAAACGGCTGCGCTTGAGGGTCCTTGGTCTGGAAGAGCTGGCGCAGCATCGATAGGGCCTCACCAAAGGTGTTTACGAAACCGGGACCGACGTGACTCTCACTGCAGACGTACGCACCGGGTCAGCGCAACGGCTTCAATGGCGTCGGAAGGGCGCCCGAGGGGATTCGGGGGGGGGGATGCCGGGGAGTTTAAACCTGTAGTGGCTCATTGCCTGGAGGACGGCATCATCGAACTCGATGGGCCCCGGGATGAGGAGGGTCGGGTGAGGTGGCTGGGAAGACATGGTGGTAATTGGTCGTGTCTATGAGATTGTGGTGTGAGAAGTGGAAAGATCAATTGAAACAGTCCGATCCGGGATGGGGGAGGGAGGAGGAGGCGTACTTACAGCTGTTGACGTAGCAGTTGCAGGTTCCGATGGTCGCAGGTGTCTCGAGATGAGCGATACCCGAGCTGATGAGGGGTTGCTAAGGTTGTGGAGGGGCATTCTCCCCTGCTTCGCCAATGTGCGGAGAGGGAGCTGGAACCGCGTTAGAGGAACGTGCATGTGCGCCTAAGCGACATTCACACCTCGGGAGGTAAGCCGACGTCTTTACCGGACGGGACGTATGCAATTGGGCTAGAACAAAGAGGTGGGCTACGGCTTGCTTACGACGTTGCTCGGATCAGTCCCGCCGGAGAGAGGGGAAGAAGATTAGGGAACAGGAGACCGAAACGACTTTAAAAAGGAGCGGCCTGATGGGCCTTGCTTGTCCAGGCTACCTAATTAAGAAAAAGCATTCAAGCACGGAATATCCGTACTGTCGAGGAATCCCTGCCTGGTTCTTCCTGTAGGCCGGTGCTTTTTGACATGGGCTGCTATGCCCCCGCCTGTTACGTGTTAGGCGGGCGGTTTGCGTACTTGCCTAGGTAGGTACTACGTATGTCAGTCAGGAAGGCAAGGAGGAAACTCGGCATTCAAGTCTGAGTCAGATAAGCCCCATTGTATTTACCGATGTTCTGGCGTCAGAAAGTGGAAAGCTCCGAGTTGAAATGAGAATACCGGTCGGTACCTATGAGAGAGCTTCGGGGGACGACACCGGACGACATCGGCGCTGGCTGCACATGCGCTGGCTGCACATGGGTACCTACTTACTGAGCCACGGTGACGGTGGAACATCCCATCCCGCCCCGTGTTGTGGCTTGACCAGTGAGTGCCTCGGGGCTCCACTCGGCCATCGCAATTGAGGCTGGGAAGTGGTTACAGGAAGGTGCACACGCACGCTGGTCAGCCAAGCTATCGACCTACCGATCCAAATAAAGTGACGAGCCGATCAAAGAACCTGCGATCCGTGTTCCACTCGTCAGCCAGACGTTCTTGTTTCGAAGACCCGCTGCGCGACCGTAACGCCCCCAAGCCGGAGCCGTCCCTAGGTAGTTCGCGGACCCTCACAATCGGTCGCGCAACTCTCCAAGCAGCTCTCGACCTCCCGGCACATCCATCACCACCGCCGCCTCGGAAACCGCATCACACGCACCACTCCTGACTGTCGCAACCATGGCGTTCTTAATACTGGTCATTGGCGATTTGCACATACCAGACCGCGCCCTCGATATTCCCCCCAAGGTGCGCACCATCTCCTTCCCGTCTCATCCCATTTCCCCGTCACGAACTAACACACAACAGTTCAAGAAGCTCCTCGCCCCGGGAAAGATCGGCCAGACCCTTTGCCTGGGCAACTTGACGGACAAGCACACGTACGAGTATCTTCGCACCATTGCCCCGGATCTCAAGATCGTCAAGGGCCGCTTCGACGTCGAGGCCACCAGCCTGCCCTTGACCCAGGTCGTCACTCACGGCTCCCTGCGCATCGGCTTTCTCGAGGGCTTCACCCTAGTCTCAAACGAACCCGACCTGCTCCTTGCGGAGGCCAACAAGCTTGACGTCGACGTCCTCTGCTGGGGCGGTACCCACAAGTTCGACGCCTTTGAATACATGGACAAGTTCTTCGTCAACCCCGGCAGTGCCACGGGCGCCTTTACCGCGAGCTGGGGCAAGGACGGCGAGGAGCCTGTCCCAAGCTTCTGTTTGATGGACGTAAGTGTACCGTCTGCCACCAAGGGGCTTGATTGTGCATTGGGGATTAGGACCGCTTGCTGACTGTTCACAGGTGCAAGGCATCTCCCTCACTCTATACGTTTATCAGCTACGGAAAGACGACAAGGGAAACGAGAATGTGGCGGTGGAAAAGGTGACATACACGAAGCCCGTGGAGCCGTCTGCGGCGCCATGAGATAAGATGAGGGAGGGGCTGCGATGAGGCGGATGCTCGCACAGGGGAGGAGCCAGCAATCAACAGCTGGGTTATCATGATTGAAGACCACACGACACAGGGCAACGAAGATCCATTATCATAATACAAGTTTCAGCCGGCCGTTTCCCATGGCTCTATGCCCTTGTGCCTATATGCACACAAAACCCAACAGCGTCTCCCTTGGTATCCCAACAAAACCCATCCTGAAAGCTAAACCGCAAACAACAACAGAATCAAACAAAACGGATGGTATTGACGAAAGTGTCCAACTCCAGAAACACCAGTGTTCATCAGTCAGTCATGTGGTGGTCATTACAGCATCATGCTCCGTCTCCTCATCGAGACTTTCGACCTTTTATCTTGAAAGTCGACGCTCTCGACGCTCTCGAAGCTACTATCCTCGAGGCTTTCTGCTTCCACGCGATTCCTCTTGGGTAGGACCATCGATGCCCTCTTCCTGGGCCCGCCGGCTCTTGTCCGCTCCACTACGTCCGTGCTATCGGCTTTGATGTCTTCCCCCATGACTGACGAGAGGCGTCGCGAAGACTTAGTATGGCGTACCGGGGCGGCATTCTCCTTTGGCTCGACTCGAGAAGTGTCGCTTCCCGGGGTTGAGGTCGTGAACTCGTAGGGATCCAAGTCCCTTTCAGGCGACGGAGTAGGCTGGCTGCTAACAACTTTCTCCAGACTAGTAGAGCCGCTGGAGGGTTGTTGGGACGGCCTCTGTCCTTCGTTCTCGCTGATGGATCCCGACATCATCGAGGATGAGCGTTTCTTGCGCGGGGGCTTCGCCACGCTGAGAATCGGTTCGGGTGTGTTTTTTCCATCGGCCGGAATGTGAGTATTGTTGTCGCGCTGTATGGCCTGCCGTGAGGGTGACAAGGTTGCTGGAATTTGCCTCCAAGAGCCATCGTCGCTGGGCTCACGTTTGACCACAGGAATTCCCTCGGCAAGAAGCTGCTCCGCGTTGGCGCTCCCGCTGCGCTGGAGATATCTAGTCTGGCCGGTGACGGCGTCGTATAGTTCTTTTGTAGGGCGTCGCATCTTGTCCCGCAGATTCGGCTCAGCGTAACTCACAGACGCTCGTGCCCGCCTGCTTGGTCGCGATGTCTCTCCGTGAGAGGAGATATCTGTGGGTGGGGGCGTATCGCGGACACTGGGCAGGCTCATTCTGGATGTAGGCTCAGGTGATGCCGGGGACAGGAGAACGGCTTCCATAGAGACAGTCTCTGTGCTTGGTAGGACGTCGACCACGGGCGCAGGTGGCGGCGGCGATGCCAAAGGCACCTCAAGAGGTTCAGGCTCGGGCTCGGGCTTGTGCTCAGCTTCCTCTCGAATCTTCTGGGCCGCCCGCTCCCTTGCTGCCCGCGGCCTGGGCTTCTCTGGAGCCGTTCCATTATCTGCTGCAGCTTTGGCACTCTTCACTGGCGAAGCCATGTCATCATTTGTGCTTTTGGCAGAGAGCGGCTTCCTCGGGTTCACTGGCGCCGACATGCGCTCCCTAGCTTCACGTCGTCTGCTAGCCAGTTCCTTCAGGGTCTGCCCACTGGGTTGTTCGCGGGCTGCGATAAGGCGTTCCTCGGGTTCTTTTGCTTTCGGCACGTCGGCGACTGGCTTGGTGGTCTTGCTCGCATCGTCACCCATGCTGTATTTCCGCTTCGACCCAACCTTGGCGATGGTTTGTGGTGCGATGGGGTTCTGTTTGGGGGTCGGTTTGGCCTCGGTCTGGACGTTTTCATTCGTAGGAGCAGGATCGGGTCGTACAGTGATGTTTCTCTCAGGCCTGTTCGTTGTTCTAGGCGCTGGTGCCGATGGCGGTGCAGGCGCCGGCGAGGGTGACAGAATCGGCGAGCCGGGAGTGGTTTCGGGTGGTTCAGCTTCCAAGGGTTGACAGGGAGACCCAATATCGACGGAATCTGTATCGACATATCGTGACAATGGTGGCGGACCAAGTTCAGGGGAATCGGTGGTATCGGCGGTGTCTGTCGTGTCTGCGGCTTCTGAGCATAGGGCGAGTATCTGCTCACGGCTGGAAGCTGTTAGTATCGTGACAACGACGCAGCCAGCTCAACTCACTCAAGTGTTGCTCTGGGATATGACTTGTTCTCTGCAATGGGAGGGAGGCGGCCCTCTTGCAGCGCTCGGGCCTCCGTGTCCTTGAGTGACTCCCTTGGTGGCCGTCTCTGCGGAGGGCTACGAGGCGACAGACTGGCTCTGGCGATCCTTCGCCCTTGGGGGCTCGCATGTCGTTTCGTCGGAGGCTCCTGGCCAAGGGTCTCAAGAACCGAGAGGCATTCCTTCAGCCGAGATTCGAGCTGTGACCTAATATCCCGGGCGTGATCCGCTACCCGTCGGGTATTGCTGTTTTTGAGCTCCTCCTTCAGCTCAATGATGCAGCTGTTTAGTTTGAGGTTCTCCGATAGTGACCGAGCGAACTCCGCTTCGAGGCTCTTGATACGGGACAGGTGAGTAGCGTTGGCTTTGGCGAGTTCCCTGTTTTGGCGCAGCAGCTTTCTACGCACTTCAATGATAAGAGTTAGCCGACAAGACGCACTGGGAGAGGCAAAGTAAACAAACATACTAATGTCCATGCTATCTGCGGATACGGGGGGTTCGTTTAGTCGGGCCATGGTGCATACTGGGAGGAGGGAGATGAGGCGGCGCGGTGGAACGAAGAGCGAGGAATGGGAGGTTCAGCGAAGCGAAGCACGTCGCAGAGGTGGCTGGGACAGTGACGATGGGGTCGGGGGGAGGGAGAAAATTTACCGAAGTATCATTTATTTACACTCGGCCGAATCGGGACTAGTGTAAACAGTGCTGCATGGAAGAGGGGGTTGCTGGGCGCATCCAGACGGGCCAGTTCCCCACCGCCTGCCGCATTCTTTTGCATGTGCATCCTCACCAAGTCTTTGACGCTTTCCTGAGACTTGCAATTCGCAACCAGCTACTATCACCCGGCCACTATTCCCGGTATCTCGAAAACAAGCTTTACACGCAACGGCATCTCCAACGACGAAATACGGCGATCTTGCATCGACCCAGTATGTCCTTTCCGACAAGGTCTCTTTCTACTCGGCTCCCGGGCGCGGGGTCACAGAATGCCTCAGCAGGCCCGTCACCCATGCTGGTAGCGCGTATTGCTGAGAAGAAGGCCGAACTGGAACATCTGAAGGAGTTACGCGACCTCAGTGCCGCCGTTGCAGGTCAAATGGAAGCACTGGAGCAGAAACTGGCGACCCTTTCGGATGGCACAGAAGGTGAGGATGGGCAGTTCTCATGTGTCAGTAACTGGCGACAAGGCTGATGCATCGCAGCTATTGCCATGGTCATTGGCAACTGGCATAACGTGCTGCGTGCCATTAACATGGCTTCTGGTACGTCAAGACAGACTGAATGCGAAAATAATAGTTTCCGGACTGACGACATTTTGCAGCCCAACTCGCCAAGCCGCAGGGACAAGAACCGTTGGAGCCGGAAGACGCCAGCCTCCCTCTTCCTCAGACGCTGGTTCGCATTCCAACGGAGCACGCCCCGACGCTTCAGGCTCAGGCCGAAAACGTGACGGAGTCCGCAGAGAACAGCACAATCACCCCCTGATTTGGATGTATCAATTGAGAATAGTCTGCGACCAAAAACCAGCATGTCTTGTCATGTTGGACGGCGCTGACACGGTTGCGTTCACCGGCGCCATCTAACAACGTCCGCCAGCAGTCCTTTGGGATGGCGGATGTGAAGAGTAGCACTCTGGCGTGGGAGGCAATCTGGGAGCTGGCACGACGTTGGAACCCGTCATCGGAAGTTGCCAGTGTGCCACGCCGTCCAAGGCAATGAATGTACGGATACCAGCGTCCTGCTTCCACACTATCTTGGGACGGCCTGGACGATTGGGCAGGAATGCTCCACCCAAGTCAACAAACGGGTGCGGGGTCCAAACGGAAAGACGCGACCGAGTCAGACGCGTTACTTAGTCATCGCGTCGTTGATGCAGCGAAACGGGTAGTGCCTCATGCATGGCCACCCGAGGCGGCTTCTCGACCTGATCGAGCCTGCCATGGTATGGCGCCGTGCCCACAGGCCGTGTGTCGATTTGTGGCTCTGTTGGCGGGAACTGACATGTAGTTCCCACGAGGGGAAAGACCAGATAGAAGCCAATTGCCGCCGTCATGGTGGTTGACAAGCTAGAAAGGCATTCCGCCACGTCTCGCCGTTTGTCTTGCTTCCACAACACACACGCATCAAGCATATTCGCCCATCATCGTCGAAGAGCTCATTTTTGGACTACCACCAGCCCTCCTCAATACTGTCTTGATTCAGATCATACGGTTTCAATACTGCATAGTGTTCAAGCCAATAGCCCCGCCATATTTACACGCACCCCGGCTACTCCCAGAGTCTCAAGCGAAATTGTCCTCAAATTCGAGACAGCCCCCCGGAGACCCCCCAATACGGCCCCCCTGTCGTCCAATTTGTCTGGGTTTGGCAGTTCCCTGTCTTGAATTTAGGTCGGATCCGGAGATTGTCGAGCACCATGGGGCGCCTCTCTAGATCCATGGCTACGGGCCAGTTCCACGGAGGGTTCGGCGTTCTTGAGGACACTGCCACGTCTTGCCCCGGCCACAATGCTTCCATCGACGCAACCATCGCGTCCAGCAACCATGTTCACGAAAACCGTGACACTAATAGCGATCGAAGCACGCCTGATTTCATCGATTCGCTGACCGCTAAGCTCAGAGAACTTCACATCTACAGTCCTCAAAAGAACCGCGCCAACAGATCACTGCTGCCCCTCGTGCGGCCCCGTTTACCCCAATTGACCATTGATACCAAAACTGTTCCAACCCTCAGTCACATCAGGGAAGACGCCCAGCACTGCACCACAACATCTACCGTGACCACATCTACGCAGGGACCACTCCCTGGCGAGCTGCCTCACGAAACCGACCAAGACGAGGGTATCCCGTCGTCGGCTGAAACAAACGCTTCCTCAACCATTCCATTTCGCCAGGCACCGGGCTTGATATTTGAAGCCAGCGAGCCCAACTTTCCTTGCCAAGGTTCGCTCGTCTGATTATTACTACTATATGGTTGATTTTCACTACATGTACTAACCAACGCAGTCTTCCGCGCAGCAGACCTCTCAAACCACTCTCTTGTTACCGATACTGACTTCCATACGTCTATCGCTCGGCATCAGGCAGGTCAGTATGACTATGTGCTTTCGGTCCTGAACCCAGACAGCACGGCAAAGCGCGACAACTTGCCCAGGAGGCGGGGTGACTTAACGTTGGACTTTGGCTGCAACATCTTGGTGCAGGCTGATCGCACGTGGGGGGGTATTTGCAATCAGAGCAAACCAGCTAATGCCTATAAACTTCTAGCCACACCTTTGGTGACTGAAGACGTGGCTCAGGATACGTCGCAACTATCTAGAGAAACAGACGACATGGCTGTTACGGAGACGGTGGTTCGATCGGCCTCGCCGACTCCCTTTGGAGAGGCTGCAATGAACAGCCCTACGCACTCGGCGCTAAGGGTCTCTTTTGTCGAGCGTGGCAGTGACAAGGAGTCATCTCTGGACTACGTCGAAGATCCTAAGGACAGGGTCATTTCCATTTCCACGGACGGGAGCAGTGAGCCTGTTATCGATGCTCCCCGTACTCCTTCTCGGTCTGTCTCAAGCAGCTCGCGGTCTCGGATCGAAGACTCGGTCGAAGCTATTGACAGGCTCGAGGAGGAATTGGAGGCCGTCAACATTGCAGCACGACTAGCGACACCCAGCAAATTGAGTCATATTCGGTCCAAGACACAGGATTCCGCGAACTCGGCCACTACGGTTGACACGAGCAGCACAACCATCAAGCGAACGGCCTCAACAATGAAGCATACTCAATCAACTGGCGCTGGAGCCGAGCCAGCACCTCGAGGGCGTGCCGCAGACAGGAAGACGGTGTATGCGGTGAACAGCGACGCTACAAAGGCATCACCAGGAAAGGGGCTCACTAGAAAATCCACTGTGACTCGCCCAACCAGCTTACTGCCGCCCAAGCCACCTAGCAAATCCACAAAGGCTCTTACGAAGCCATCCTTTGAATTGCCAGGAGAGGCCGTCGCCCGCCGGATCAAGGAGCAGCGCGATGCCCGTCTCGCTCAACAAGCCGAAAAGGCTGCGCCGCAGACCCCAAAGCGAACCAGATCACTGAAAGTGCCAACGCGACCCAATTTTGAGCTTCCCGGTGAAGCGATCTCGCAACGCAAACGGGCGGAACGAGAGGCCCGCCTCAAAGCACAAGAAGAGGAAGAGCGCAAGCGGCGTGAGTTTAAGGCGCGCCCTATCAAGGCGAAGCTTGGCTCTGCCGCATATCCCCGAGAGACCTTGACTAGTCGTGCTCGTCAGAATAAGGTATCCGAGGCGAGCTTTGGTCAAGTCGAAGAGATCGCTTCCAAACGTATGTCGATGCTCGAAATGCCACACACTCTTGTGAGAGCTTCTCCAACTAGATCTCCTCAGGCTCGCGGCAGAGGCACTTCAGAGAAGGCAACTGCAGACCAGGTTACTCGTGCCACGTCGACATCCACAGGTAGCATGAGTGACAAGCGAAGCACGCTGTCGGACGAGGAGCTGGAGCATCAGAGACTCAAGGGTCGAGAGATATTTCAACGTGATAACTGCTACATTGAGGACAAGGAGCGAGAACGTCGTGAACGTGAGTGGAACGCCAAGATGGCTCGCGAGCAGGCCGCCGAACGCTCTAGGCAGGCTAGTAGAGAGTGGGCAGAGAAGCAGAGAAGGAAGCAGCATGCGGCCGTGGCCGCGATGGCCGGTCAGGCGGCGTGACATGGACAAACTTCGTGGCTCATTGGCATTTTCCGGTCCTGTTGTTGTGCAATATTCAGCTGATCGACAGGGTTAAGCAGGATTGCGTGGAGTTAAGGGGGGCTAGATATCAATTGGCCGGCCTGAGGGTCGACAATCAGGCGCACGCTGCTTGGAGGGTTATTTTATTTTATTCATTGATATTCAATTGGGTGCTCTCGCTGTTTGAGGTTCTTGTATGCTCCTAGAGCCAGAAAATAGTGATTCGCTACCTTGATGAGCCTTGAATGTTGGGCAGGTCTTTGTTTCGCACTGCGTACCAATAATCAACTCTGACATGGAACTCAACACCGAGCGCCGGCCACACCGTGAAGAAAGCGTGGGGCCACACGGCCGGTTAGCGTTCCGGCGCTAGCGGAGCACGCCAACGACATCCGATTAAATGGGCCAGTCGCTAACTTCCACCTTGCATCGCCAGTCATCCAGGCCAGTCGCATCTCGAGCTGGCAGGGATTGCGGGATACCCCGAGACAGCATTTAGCCTGTCAATCTGAACGGTGCATCAAACCACACACTGTTGAGAACTTCTCCGGCATATCGAAAAATGAGCCCCCCAGCCTCAAGCCCGGCCCGGGACCGGCGGCCCACCGTACGTCTGAACCAGGGGACGTACTTTGGCGCGACGCTCGCCGAACCCACGTTCCCTCGCAGTGTCGAAGCCTTCCTCGGTGTGCCCTACGCAACGTGTCAACGTCTTCGGCGTGCAGAATTGCCCCGGGCCTCGCGGGATACCTTTGACGCATTAGACTACGGTCCGGCGTGCCCGACGGCTGACCCTTCGTTCCCGTCCGACGAGAACTGTCTCAATGCCAATATCTTCCGCTCCGTTACGTCAAATCATGAAGACGATGTCCAGCAAGCTGGGGCGGCGAGGGGAAAAGTGCCCGTTCTTGTCTACTGTACATTCGTTCTATGCCCCGGAACCCCGGACATACACACTGACTGATGCTAGGCCACGGGGGCGCCTTCAACTTCGGCCGCGGAGGTGACAGAAACCTGGGGGCCTTCGTTGCCTTCGCGAAGCGTGATCTCGTCGCCGTGAGCTTCAATTACCGCCTCGGACCACTGGGTTTTCTGCCCTGCGGTCTTGCCGCCGCCGAAGGCATTGCGAACTTAGGGCTGCTGGACCAGAGGACGCTGCTGCAATGGGTCCAACAGAACATCGCCGCGTTTGGAGGTGACGAGAAGGATGTCACGGTCATGGGCTTCAGCGCCGGTGCGCACTCGGTTTGTTCCCCTCAAGCCCTCCCCACCCCCCCCTTTGCAGGAACGCGGAACACTAACACCCAACCAGCTCGGCCATCATCTCCTCTCGCCGCCCTCCCGCGCCCTCTTCCACCGCGCGATCCTCGAGTCCGGCGCGCCCACGGCCCGCTCCGTCCTTTCGTCGGCGCATCCCCGCCACGAAGCGCACTTCGCCCAGTTCCTCGCCTGCGCCTCCCTCTCGGGCCTTTCGCCCCCGGAGATCCTCCCAGCCCTGCGCACCCTGCCCCTCCGGACCCTCCTGCACGCCTCGCTGGCGACGTGGACCGAGTGCGCGCCCTCTGTGCAGTGGCCCTTCCAGCCCTCCATCGACGGCGACGCCACCGAGGACGGCATAATCCCAATCCCGCCCATCGAGGCCTGGAGATCCCCTTCCTTCCCTCCCCCGCCGCCCCTGATCACCGGCTTCAATACCTCCGAGGGGACAATGTTCGTCCCCGCGGACGCGTCCTCGCCCACCGCCCTGGCCGATTTCTTCTCCGTCCTGATACCCGCTCTCACCCCGTTGGACCTCGAGATTCTCGAGTCCCTCTACCTGCCCGCGTCCACCTACCCTCCCCCGCCGACCCAGGCCCACGGCCCTCAGTTCCGGCGGCTGGCGCACGCGTATGGGCACTACGCCTACATCGCGCCCCTCCTCCACTCGGCGCACCTCGCCTCCCTTGCGGGCGCCCCCGTGTGGGTCTACGAGTACGCCGCGCACGCGGACCTCGCCGCCGCTAACCACGGCGATCACGTCCCCGCCGCCACGCACGACACAAACGTCCTCTCCGCCCACACGACGCCCGGCCTCCTCGCCGTCTCGGACGCCATGCATGGATATTGGTCATCTTTTGCAACGGCCGGTGACGCCGACGGGCCCAACGCACTCCCCAACACCAGCGGCGTCGCCTGGCCGCGCTTCGTAACCCCCTTTGACGATGCGGGGGACTCGGCCACCCCGGGCTCGGGCCCGCAGGACGCCGACGAGACGCCGCGCGGCTGCATCCTGGTATTTGGCGAGGGCAACGACGAGTTCATGGGAGGGATGGGGGGGCGGCGGAGGGGTGCCGTGGCGCGCGTGCGGACGCTGACGGCGCTCGAGATGCGGCAGTTCCGGTTCTGGTGGGATCGGGTTGGGTTGAGCGAGGGCAACGGGGGTTGCTGAGGAGATACGAGAGACGGTGTCTGCCGCTCAGGCCTGTAGAGACGTGTGTGTGTGTGTGTGTGTTTGGGTGCTTATCAGCGCCTTATGTGTGACTGCAGCAGAGATGTGGAAGACAACGATGGGACACTTATTACGCAACACGTCGCAACCCAGCGTCATCACATCAAGACAAGGTGTAGTTGACAAAGGAATATTCATTCATGCGTGTCTGGAAAACCTGGCTACGCGAAGTAGCCGACCCAGCTAGCCCTACTTTCCTTACTACCTAGGTAGTACTTTACTGAATCTTCAAACTTTTCTTATGCAGCACCTCCCCTGCCATCGAGACAGTCCTGTTTGTTTGTCTGACGTAACAGCGGATTATGTCGCCTGTGCGCCTTCATAGTCTTTATGTACACCACATTAGATTGCAGCGGCACACGCTCTCTGGTAGCTTTGCCGGGAAAAAGTTTCCCCAGCATGGTGTATGTATATGGCGAATAAAATCATGCGTCGAACTGGATTATGATCTCCGAGGTGCCGGTGCGTCCGTTTGGAGCACGTGGATCGAGCCAGCGGAGTGGACGGTATTATAAAAAGAAGAAAAAAGTAGGGTTCCAGTAACGGTTAAAAATGTGCCGCGGTAACACATGGTCCCGTGAGCCTGTAACGCCGCATTTGCATCTCGATTTCGAGACCGATGGCCTGGTGGGGGATGGTGGGTATCTTCGGAACAGAACCCCAGCAGACTGATAAATAACAACAGCACAACCTCTGGGTTGCAACGTCAGACTCTTCTAAAAGTTCTGTGAGATGCCCGCGTTCTGTTGTTGAGGATAGTGAGAGGGGTTCTCGATGCGGGTGTTACGCCGGGCTGGGTTGTCGCGGATGACGGGCTGGCCAGGAAGTTCGGTGGCTCGTTGATCATAGGGGCCTTCGGAGTACGGGTTGTTGGCGTACTGGTCATAGTAGCCATTGCCGTTACTGGTACCGCCACTGTAGGCCATACCGATGCCGTCAGAGGTATCCGAGTGGTTGCCGGCACTGTACGAAGACGAGGCGTTGGAAGGACCACGCTGAACTCCGACGCTACGGTTCAAGGCCGCCGAAGGACCCATGGCGCCAAGAATTTCGCCATCGGGGGAGTACGAGCCGTCGTTGATCAAGGGTTCTCCTGAACGGGTGTCAGTTCCGCGACTTGGTGACGTGTCGGAGTAGGCCGCACCTGTGTTGCCCCCGGACATGGTCGTCGAGGCCTTGCGTCCGGTGGATCCGGCCAGGGTGGTGGATCCCCACCCACGGTACCCAGACGAAGCAGCATCCTCCTTCATCTCGTATGAACCGCCATCGCCCATAGACGGGATTGCGGGGTCAGCATTGGGGTTGTAGGCATAGTCCTCAACCTCCTTGCGACGCTCCTCCTCGGCGTCCTTGCGCTGCTTTCTCTTTCTCCAGAAGTACAACCCAGCCAGGATGAGCAGGGCGACGGCGGCGATGGGCACCACGACGGCAACAGCAATGGTGCCGCCGTTGCTGAGACCTCCTTTGGAGCTGCCGCCCGCGTTGATGGCGCCGCCGGAAGAAGTGGCAGAAGCAGAGGCGGTGGCGGTGGTCGGGGTTTCAGCGACGCCCTGGGTCTGGGTGATGACGGCAAAAATAGTACTTGTCTTGCCTCCAGCCTCGGTGGGTGTGATGACAATGGTGGTCGCGACGAGGGTGGTTTGTTGCTGTTGCTGCGTCGTCGTCTCGGGTTGCGTCGTCGGAGAGGGCTGGCTCTGTTGTTGCGTGGTGGTAGGCGCCGGTGCTTGGGAGGTCGTCGGTGCTGGAGCTTGAGTAGTCGGAGGCGGGGCTTGGGTCTGCTGGGTCGTGGGAGCGGGAGCGGCAGAGGTCGTGGGGGCCGGTTGAGTGGTTTCGGCGGGCGGGGGGGTGGTGGCAGGGGGAGGAGCGCTCGTCTCGGCGGGAGGAGGAGCGGAAGTGCCCGGAGTCGCGACGGGACCCGACGTCGGGTCAGTGCCCGGGGTGGTAGCGTTGGACATTGTGTTTTCTCGTATCAGAAAAAGTTGCGGATACCGACTATGGGAAGGAGCCATGTTAGCGACGAGCGAGGGGCAGAAAAGGTTGCATCGCCAGAGTGAGGGATAGGTAGATGATGGTAGATTCAAGGCGGGAGATGAGACGATGATTCAGACAGGCACAGGTCGAGGCAAGCAGGCAACCGCATGGTTTTGTGTTCAGCGAGCACAGCAGATGCAGCTGGTTACTCGGAAGGCGAATAGGTGATGGGTGATCGGCAGAGATGCCGTAGTGGGCTCGGCAGGAGCTGGGGAGCAAGCACGACGTCGCACAACGTACCTACCTCGAAAGGGAGCGATTCGCTCACGCAACTTCCCTCACAGAACGGCGTTTCAATCCACGCGGATCCGCAAGCGACGAGTCGTGAATTGAAGAAGCGCAGCGGGCAAGAGAGACGCCACGGCGATACGCGTGGGAATAGCAGCGCAAAGAGGCCTCTATTTGCGACTGGCGTGTATGCGTCGGGTGTCGGGTGTAGTCGAGGGGCGGTGGTAGTGTCTCTGGTGAAAACCGTTAAGGAGTGGGTTGTCGTGGTTGTCGTTGTCGCGGATGGACGGTAGCAACGGCGATGGATCAATGCGTTGGGGTGGATGGTGCTTTGGTGCTCAGACTGGGCGAACGGTCGATGATTGGCGCGGGTGGCTGAGTCAGGCTCGGCGGTGCCAATGAGAGTGAGCGATGCCTGACGGACCGTCGTCTCCTGACTATTTCGTGGGTCGGCGTTAGGCCGGCGGTTGGCAGTGGCTAAGTCGAGTAGTGCCGCGCGAGTTTTGCCGACCCGCAGTGACGAAGTGCGATCGATATTGCAATGGGCGACAGACGGGGAGAGGGAATAGAAACAAGAGATTACAAGGGACGTAAGAGCGAGGGCGAGAGGGTAGAGAGTAAGTGAGGTGTTTAACAAGAGGGGAGGAGAAGCGGGAAGAGGGGAAAGAGGAGGAGTAGGGGACAAGAGAGCAACAAGTCTTGAACCTTGGAAGGGTTGCCGACTAAGACGATGATGCTGCTCCTGCTGCTGCTACTGCTACTACTAGTCCTCTCTGCTGTTGGTAGGTCGAAAGAGGAAGGACGAAAGGGGAAGACGAGGTGAGGGAGGGTGAGGGAGGGGGAGGGGAATTGAAAGAACGGACCGGGGGGCGTGAAGGAGGATGTTGACGGGAGGCAGCGAAAGGGAGGGAGAGGAAAGGGAAGGGGAGGGATGCTCCGAAGGAGCGACAGAGGAGGGCGGGAATATGTATGTTTTGAGCAAGTGCAAAAGTGAGATGTCGCATGTGGAGCTTCCTGGTCCAGTCGTCCGTCCCGAACAGCACAACAGCACAACAGACATAGCATAACACTCCGACAGTACATCGGTACGCCCTTCCTCCCGCGGGTTCGGTTGACAGGAAGCCCGCGAAAAGCCTCCTGTTCGTGTTCTATTCTCGTGTGTCCTTTGCCGGTAAGAGAAAAATGCGAGACTGGGTATTTTGACATGCGGAACGGCTGACAATCCACCAAGCGGGAGTGAGTGGGTGGCTCGGCGGAAGTTAAGCCATAGCTTCAGTTCAGTGGGAGGGCGCTGGACTGGGCTGGGGCGGGACCTAATCGTGGTCTCATCAGTTGTGAACCGACTAAGAAAATGGCCAATCTGCGCTTCGCTCGATGTACTTATGGAACGTTGCAATGAATTGTCAATTTACCTCATAATTAGTGCCTAGCTGAGTGGTAAATTGTGTGTGTATTGGTATTGGCTGCAGATCCCCTACGCTCTCGAGGGTCGAGGGTTCAGACAGCGCTGTCATCTCCCATGTCTCAGTCATCTCGCAAAGCACATGCCCGCTTAAATTGCGAATCGCCGCCTCTGACCCTCGAGGACTCCTTCGGGGACGCACCCTAGCACACGCAGAAAAGCCTAGAAGGCTTGCAGCCCTAGAGCTGGCCAGGGGCAATGGTACCACTGAGTATGGGTATGCTCACTGTATTCATAGGGTCCCAACACACCAGACTCGGGAATGCTTGCCTTCCACGTCATGTCCTCCAGTTTTCTGCTCTGGTCCAAAGAGGACAAGTCGCATCGCGTCTTCGGTCCTTCACACTCAATGAATGACCAAGACAGGACGCATGTAGATATGCGGAATACGACACATCAAACGCGCCGCGCCAGGCAAATGCGCAAGTAACTCGAAGCATATCATGTTCGTCAACTTTCATCTCCTCCTCTCAAGATTCTTCAGACGACAGGCTTCTTCTTCCTCCTCCTCCCACTGTCCTGCGTCGCCCGTGCCTTGCTCACTCCCTCGCTGCCCTGGTCGACATTCTACCTCATCGGTGGGATTCGCTCGTTTTGCCGGGATCGTCAGAGGGGGTATGTCCGCCGCTCTCGTATCCAGTGCGATCGATGGTCGACGGCCCCCCCAGGCGCTCATTTTCCACGTCCGTCCACGGTCCAGCTAGCAAGCCTCTTATTGCCCGTATATACAGCATTTCCAACGTCCCTCTGGATGGATGTCTGCCATGATTTAGAGGAAGCCTGGCTAGGAATGCATGCCGTCAATATTCGCAGACACTACAGCCAGGACGCCCAATTTCCATGCGTGCCTCTTCGGCCCCGTCATTTCTTGGCCCTTGCCGGCCTTAAATGTTTTATCGACCACGAATACCTATACATAAACAAACAAACCCTATCCCTCTGGAATCCTTCGGCGTGGGACGCATTCGGCCTCTAGGCCCTCGCTCCATCCCATGCTTCTTCCACCAACGGCAGCAGCAGCAGTATGGCGTCAACTGCGCGCTCCCGCCCGTCAGACCGGCATGCGTTCGACCCGCTTGGCGAGCACGCCAGGTACCAATGCGCGGACATGGGAAGCCTGGTCGGTCCAGTCCAGTGGCAATCAACGACCCTGTTAGCGGTAGCCCGCGTTGGATGGCAATGGATGCTCAATGCAGTCGACCGTGGTTGCACAAACAATGCTTGGTATAGTGTAAACGGACCGCTGGGCCATCAGTCATCCGGACCTCGCCGGAGGCCAGTCGTAAAGTTCAATATCAGACGCCGTCGCTCCGCCGCCCACCTGCGAGTCGCAACCTAGAACCGCTTACTGTCTCGTAGTCTCACTTGGAGCGTTCTTGTTGTTCTCGTTGTGCTCTCTGCCACAAAATTCGTCAAATCGTCGCCGATGTGTCATCACGAACAACAGTCTGCCTCACAAAATGTGCACCTTTCCGCCGCTCGCTATGATCGCTTCGTTGGCACATGTACCTCCACATGACGTCCATCGTTTCCAATCGCTTGCTAGCCGAGCACCCGCAAATAACAAGTCACCAACTGGGCAACGGTGCCCAGGGGATTGGGCGAGACGGTTATACCCTCAAATTCGGCACCTCTCCCTCGAAGCGAGAGATCAGCAGCGACCCGGCCGACGGAACGTCATGTCCCCTCACGTCCCTCCACATCCCCGGAGCATTGACCAAACTTTGATGGGGCCTTTCTCTCTGTGTCCTTGGAAAATGAGCGACGATACCTGCCAAGGTTGATTCGTCCTTTCATCTCAGCACGAATGCCTCCAACCTGAATCCATTACCTCCCTTTTGTCCCTTCTGTACTGAAACCTACAGCCAAATTGTAGCGATGACGGCGGCGCCGGCACGTCGGGCGGGTCATCTCCGAACGTCGGCTCGATTTCGTGTCACCTCAAGTCGTATTGCAGTGCTCTGTCTTTAGTAGTGATGTGTTTTCATTTACCGTGTTTTTCTTCATATTGTGTACCTGTGCGACCTCAAGAGGGACCGCCTTGGCAACGTACCTTAGTCTTTAGCAGTGAGTCTGCAGACGGCACGGCCGAAAAGGAGCGCGACACTGGGTGTTGGAAAAAAGGAAAAAAAAGACTATCTGAACTCAATGTTTCCGCCCAAGTTGCCTGCTGTCCCCAGCTTCTTCGCCCGCTACCACCTGTTTTCCAGAAGCGCCACACACACACACACACACACACACACCGCTGGCTCGTGCTCGAAGCAAACGCCACCAGCTACAAGCCGGCCAAGCCGTGAGCACTCCCACTCCGCACAAGTCTCCTTTACGAGGGTGGTGTCGAACAATGTAAAAATAACTCTGCTTTTAAGCTCTTTTAAGGATGCCTGTAAACCATACCGATCCCAGCCATCGTCTCACCCGGTCGTCTGAGTCTCATGGGGTCCCCCCGATGACGGGCAGCAGCAGCTTCGGCTCTACATCGTAAACACGGAACCAGACATGCTGCTGCCGAGGAGAACCATAGCGTCCTTAAATCGCCAGGCGTAATGCCAATCCGCTGTGTATGGTAAGTATCCGTGGTGTCGCACAATCCGTCCGGGTCAAGGCTTGGTTTGGGTTCCCGCACCAAACAAATACCGGACCCCCTCCTCTCGCCAACCAGGTCCTCGGAAACGTCCCGGGCTCACCGCCGGACGGGCACGTGCCGCACAAAACGCTGCCGACGGCGGGCCGGAGCATCTGAACTTTTGAACTTCTCAATCTCGCGAGCGGCTAGAAGCGCCGCCGCCGTGCTGTGGCGGCGGCTGTGTCCGCACGTCTCGCCGCGCCTCTCGCCCGTGCCCCGTCGAAGGAGCCGACCGGTTTGCCACGGAAGTGCTGCCGTCAGATCTCTGGTCTGTTGTATGTTTCAGAGACTGCGTCTCCACTTCCACGTCCTCCTCCTCTCTCTCCGGCCCCGTCTGCTGTGCTGGGCCTCCCCAGAGCATTACAACCCGTGAGAGGGTTCCTTGATGTTGTTGCTGCTGCTGCTGCTTCTGCTGCTGCTGCTTGCTGCCGCTGAAGAGCAAGGCTTTCGGCAACATACCAAGGTTGCCCGAGAGAAGGAGCGAAATGAGCATGTCGTGTTTAAAGTTTCCTGCCAGTCCTCTGAATAACAGGGGCATCCGTGGAAGCGACAAGTCTTGTCCATTGATCACCACAAGAGCGGACCAGCAGTCTCCCAGGGCTGAGTCCTGACTGAGATGGTCTGCCAATGAATCACTTGTCGGCCATGATTCTTGCGCGCTCGCTGCCACATACTCGGCTCAAGTTCCAATTGCAACGAGACAGTTTAACCCGCCATGGACAGAAGCTCAGTATACCTGTGTAGTATTCGTCATCTAACTGTTGGTGGTCAAGGGATGGTCCAAGATGTCCCGACCCTTTTTTTCTATGTGCAAAAGGCGCCCTCATCATCGACAGAGCTGACGAGGGCGCAAATTTGGGTTGAAATAAAAACTAGACAGATGTGTCATGACCCGAATACTCCACGCAGAGAAACTCGAAAAGTGAGTTTCTCGGGGAAAGAGAAAAAGACATTAGCAGTACATCGCTACTGAATGCGAGAAGAGATAACACCGTTATGCAAATTGCAAAATGAAAACACCCCCAAGGGCCGGTCCCTCTTTTAGTTTGTCCGCGCAAATTCATGTACATGGATGATCCCTATGCGTGCGAAAATGCTCAAGTCATGAACCGTGGATTCGGCGCTGCCGTATCAATACACATTGGTTCAAGTAATGGTATCAACAACTAGAAAGGCGCCAGTGCTTGATTTACGGACGCATGCCCCACTGCGGCTTGAGCTGGTCCTGGAGAGCGTTCGTCGTAAACACTGTGTCGCCAGGCAAGCGGCTGACTCGGCCCGCGCCGCTGCGGAGGGCCGCGTTCTGAACGGCAGAGATGCCACTGCGGTTGCTGCGAATGCTTCCGGCGTCACTCATCGTGTCCGAGTCTTTGAATTTCCGGGGAGGGGCAAAGTCAAGAGCGGTAAATGTTCCCGATTTCCGCAACAAGTGCCTGTCCATTGTTAATGACCAGGCGGCGCCGAAAAAACATGAAACTATAAAACTTACGGGCTTGGCATGGCGGGCATCTCTTCGAAGCTGCTCACCAATGGGGTGTGAACCGGAATCTGGGGGGCGGCGTACGGGCGTCTCTCTCCCGCAGGGCTTTGAGACCGACCGCGAGCGCGAGCGGAAAAAGTCTCCGGGGGAGCGAAGTCGAGAGGGTTCAAGATGGAGAAGGAGTCATCCTTGAGCTTCGAGGGGTTGGGCAACGTGGTCAGGTCAGCAGGAGGGGGTCCCTTTGGTCTGGGTCGGCCACCGTTCGTTCTGTTGGAAACCGACGAGCCGGGACGGGGCGTGTACTGGCTGGACATGTCGGAGCCCGGCCGGGAGGGGCCGAGCCGGCTGGACATGGCCGAGCCGACACGGGGAGGAGGAGGCCGTCTTCCGCCAGGGCCAGGACTGGCCATGCGACCACCGCCCATGGACCCATGCAAGACCCGGGGAGGGGGGGGGCCTCGGAAGCGGGAACCGTTGGGGGGCGGCGTCATGGCACGACGAGTGACAGGCTGCGCGTAGGGCATAACGAATGAGTTGGTCTCGGGATCGAAGTAGGCGTCGCTCCCGGGGGGACCACCAGCGTAGCCCGGGTTGTAGTCTTCGTAGTACTGCGGGCCGCCCTGAGGGTGTCCCCTAGGAGGGCCGCGAGGCATGGGCGGCGGGGGCTGCTGGTTGGCGTGGGGGTTGTCAGGATCGAAGTACTCCTTGTAGAAGGACCTGATCCTGTTGGCACGCTCTTCAGGGTCCTCCGACTCCATCACCTCATCGGGGGGCAGGGGGCGGAAGCCGACGGAGAGTCTCTTGCTGTCCTGGGCAGGGACGCCGAGTGCACGGGACTGGCGGTTATCGTTGAGGTCGACCGAGCGCCTCTGAGACCGGCCTCTGTCTTCAAAGTCAAAGTCACGATAGTCCTGATGTTGATCGTAACTGTCATAAGCATTTGTTTCCTCTGGGACAATGGCTGGGAGGGTGGAAGGGGCGGCCTCCTTTTGTGGCCGGGGGCTTGCGGGTAAAGCTCCGCCAGCAGGGGGGGAGAGGCGGTGTGAGGGAGCAGGGAAGGTCAGGTCGTCAAGGCCTAGGCCGACGGGGGCGTCGGCCTGGCCGGCAGGGGTGCTGTCGGGCTCCCGGGCCTCAGGAATTGTCGGGTGGCCGGGGGACGGACGGGGGTTGCTGGGAAGTCCTCTCCGAGCGACGGGCGCAGGTTCCGGGATATCGGGGATTTGGACGTGAGGGCTCCCGTTTTTGTCATCGGGATACGGAACCGTCTCGATTTGGGGGATGATGGGCTCGGCGACTAGCGGGCTTCGGATGACCGGGGACGTGGGGGAGACAATGCCGGGGGAGACTGGCGCCAGGACGGGCGAGCCAGACCTAGACTTGGGCGTTGCAAAGGGGTCGGCCGTAGCAGGAGGCGGCCGGGGAAGGGAGTCCTGTCTGGGCAGGGAGTTCTGCCGCGGAGGCAGAGTGCTGTTCTGGGTCATGTTGGTGCGGCCGGTCATGGCGGAGCCTCGTCGGCTCGTGGTCTTGGTGTAGACAGAACCGGCATCGCTGTTGGCGTACTGAGCGACAGGACGGTAGGGATCGGCCTCGTTGTGCAGGGTTCTAGCGAGCGAGTGAAGAGACTCACGTGAGCTCTGAAGGCCCGGCGGGAGGAGGTAAGGGCTGGACAGGTTCATGTCCATGGACAGCTGACGGTGCTTCGTGTCGACGCCAGTGACCCCCTTCTCACGAAACATGAGACTCTTGCGCTTCTTGCCGCCCTTGTCGGAAGAGGCTTCGCCCATTCCAAAATCCAGGCCGCGGTTCGGGTCAGTTGCATCCTCGAGTGCCTGTCTCTTGACGTTCCTGCGGTGGAAGTAGAACAGCAGAAAAAGCGCGCCGACGATGGGGATTCTAAAAACGTCAGCCCATGGTCGATCGATCTATGAGTCTTTCCTAGACCTACGTGATACCCAGGGTAATGGGCAGGGTCAGGCTGGAAGGGTCGACGGGCTTCTCGCACTGGCTGGCAGAGCCGGTGCACTCTGCTCTCGCTCCAATAATACGGGAGGCGAATCGGACAGGCGAGGCCGGGTTGGGCTCGGGGTTGATGGGGTCGACGTCCCGAATGGGGATGCGGGAGCCCATCATGTAGGCACTGCCGCTGAAGGATGTCGAAGCCATCGGGAACTCGTCTTAACCACTAGACGATATGATACAATCACACAGCTCTCCGATAACAGTCACTGTTCTCTCAGCAAGGTCAACGGTTGACCTTGGGATGTTTCTCCTTCCTTCTCTGATTGGTATTACGACTTTGCCACCATAGCCACGCGGAGAATTATTTCGTGCGTCGTAAGGAGGCTTTCGACAGGACGGGGGTTGGGTGAGATGGGTTATCCAACGAGCTGGAAAGCAACCTTTCGTCGAAGTGTACGGGTCTCAAGCCGAATATCGCGAATTATTCCGGGGCCTAGGCGGAATGGTGAGGCAAAAGAGTGACGGGCCACCGATGATATTCAGTCGGTGGGTTGTTTTACTGGGATTTGATTATGTTGTTGTTGTTGTTGTTGGTAAAGACCGATTTTCGAGTTGGACAATTGATCAGCTTCAATGATCCCATTCGCGCAATCCAAGATGTGCTAAAAGAGTGACGAGCCCGCTGGCAGGCGATGTGGTTTGGACTGTGGAAAGTCGGCGGATGTCACCGGCCGATGGGGGGATCAGAGTTACGACCGACGATGGGGTGGGAGGAGGGAGAGAAGAACGAGAGCAAGTCCCTTTTGGGGGGGTGACTGGAAGCAAAAGAGAAGGCGAGAAAGACAGACACGCGAGAGTGGGTGGGAGCGAGCGAAAGAGACGAGACAAGCCGGAGCACGACACCGGCGATGAGCAGGAGCGGGAGCAGGAGGAGGAGGACCAGGCTACGAGGTCAAGCGAAGCGAAGCGAAACGAGCCAACGAGCGGAGGGGGAGGAGGAGATTGAGGAGAACGGGCCAATGGGACGGCGGCAAGCGACTCCTCCTGGAGGTAGGTAGGTAGGTAAGATAAGGTACCTACGTACGTTGGTAGGTATTTTACCAGTTCCGTGCTGCTGTGGCAGCTGGGCTCCTTTGCTCCTCCCCTGTACCCACCGTGCCACCGAGAACAAGAAGAGGGTGAGTGAGACTCGAGGAAGGGAGGGACTTGACATTGACCCATGACCCTGAGCCTGGCTGGACCTTGCCGAACGGTGTCGTCTCCACGTCGCTGTCCTGTCCACCGCCAGACGCGATGGCGAATGCAGCAATGATTGGGCCGAATGGAGTTCAATAGATAATATCCGTATTCAAAGAAAGAAGATTGGCGGTGGGAGAGCCACATCGCAAGGAGACGAGAAAGGGGTGGGTGTGCATGGATGGTAATGTACCTACTGCACCTAACCTACATACCTAGGTGCCTAAGTAGGTACACCCCGCAGGGATTTTAAATGTTAGCGTGGTGAATTGCCCCAGAAAACCACAAAACAGTTCTCTTCCTTATAATTATAGGGGAAGAATACCTATCCTAAGTGACTTAGCCACTTAAGTATATCTCTAGATCGACAGTGTCTGGATGTTGAAGTACTTATTTACACTAGATATTTAGTAGGGACTGTAAGTGATTGTTCATATCTTCTATGTATGTGGAGCATGTACCGCACTAACATTTAAAATCCCTGCGGGGTGTAGGTACAGTAGGTAGGCAGTTTGCCAGGGTACCTAGCCTCTCAGTGGTGCTTGTGCGCCTGCCTCATTGTTGCGCCTGTCAGGTATTGGATGGTATTGAGCTGGATGGTGGGGGGCCACTTTTGTGGAAACCGGCGATTGAAAAGCAATTTCCTCAAATGGGCCGGGGGCCGGGGGCCGGGGCTGGCGCGACTTTTCCTTCCCCTGGTTTCTCTCCTCCTCGTCCCTCATCTTTTTTCCTCCCCCCCCATCTTCCCCCCTTCCTGCCCAGGCGGCGGTCCGGCATTTCTCCTAGGAGAAAATATCCGCTGGTCTCGTCCAGTGCGTCGCGTCGCTACCTACCTACATATACGTTTATCAAAGGCCGTCATCTGCTGTCACGAGGTTTTGATTCACTTCTGCAACTCCTAAGCAACCTGCGCCATCCATCCATCCATTTCTTCTTCCCAGTACCACCCATCATCGAGCCGCAACTCAGGAACGCACGCCCGTTGACTGGCTGACGCCGCCTGTGCCTTGCCAAAAGCGTTGCACTAAAATCGACACCGGTACAAGCGCATGGCTCTACAGGGGGTCTCCTCGTCTAGCGCAGGGATTTCCTGCAGGAACGCGCCCCTCCCTTTGGCTCTAGGTGGGGATGGTTCATCCTGTTGGATGAATCATTGGACGAACGGGAGTCGGGGGACGGTGAAGTAGAGTCTGAGGTTCTGAACGGTGCCAGTCAGTCAACAGCCAGAACACACGGTGCAAGAGATGATCGCTCCCCACGGCCCATCGCCCACCCGAATTAACCTACCCGCCGACCGCCGTTGCTTCACACTGTGATCATCACAATTTTGGGAACACCAGAGACAGAAAGGAAGAAAGGCAGAATCGACGAGCCCTTTCCTCGTGCGCGCTATCCGTCCACTCCCCCCCTCCCACTCGCGCACCACATTCCACACACACCATTGATACCACATCGCACCCGCACCACCTCACAACGCTAATCATCCCGTCAAGCTAGTGGCTTTCGGTGGCTTCTAGATCCCCGGCCGCTGTGTTTTTGGATCGAGGCTGGTCTCAGTCTCTCAGACACCCCCGCCATCAGTAAGACCGACCATGGCATCGGCGGCTTCTATGAACGTACGCAGTAAGCCGCTTGTCCTTGTGCATTGGACATCGGAGCACGATGAGCCTACCTACTTATGCTGGCACACTACACAACCCAATCTATGATCTATCGAGGGGCCTATTTGGGCCGGCTCCGCCGAAAGTCAAGCCCAGGCTCTCTGGCCCGCCTGCGACGCGCCCAAATCCAACCAAGGTCTCCACCAGGTTTGAAGCCGTGCGTGCCCTCCCCTTGGAACCTGCAACCTGGGATCTCATCTCAAGAGGGAGGCTTGACCGTGATGACGACATGTCTGCGCCGTAGATGGAGGTTGTCACCACTCGCAGGTTGACCAGCGAGCACTCCCGGGCATAACTTGAACTCTTGATGCCCTCAGTGGATGACTAGATTTACGTCTAACTCTTCATTTTCAAGGGCCTATGCAGGCCAACCTAATTTAGAGACGTTGTTATGTAGGGAGCTTAGCTTGGGCAGCACATCTACTAAACCGTAACGCAGGTGTCCTAGGGGGCGCTGAGCTTCTGTCGGCTCCTCGCCACGCTCCCCGCTGGTGATAGCCTCTATTCTCCTAACATGCCGACCATCAACTGTGGCTTGGCTACTTCGGGCAAAACGAAATTCGCCGTCGAGCGTCACATCCAAAAGAGGTTTAGAAAGGTCGTGCTGCTCCTGTGCTGTAGTCAGAATGGCGGCCCATCGCGCCTCCTATCTTGCGTACGCTGCATCGGGGGCGGGGGGTCGCCTCGCCAGTTGCCCACCCATCGCAGGTCTCGCACGCACGGCTTTTAGCGATTTTCGTTGCAACGACGGTTGACTCAACCCCACAGCACGGCAGGACGGAGCACGACGTGCGCCGAGAAGCAAGTTGGCATCAACAACAACAATAACAAGAACAACAAAAAGAACAGCAACAACAACAACAACAATAACGAATACCAATACTACAATAATAACGGCGCGGCATCTCAAGCCGTCATTTCGGCCGTGGGCGGGGATGGGCAACACCAACAGCAGTTTCAACGATGATCACTCCTTTATCTCCATGGGTTAACAGCTCCGTTCGAATCAGAGAGAAACTGGGAAACAAACAGAATCCCCATTTCCATCCCAGGGCCTCCCGGCTTCACATCATGGCCATGCTGTCGCCGCGCCGCAGGTCTCTTCTTCATG
>PJEX01000124.1:55545-74635 GCA_005350895.1 Colletotrichum tanaceti
GGGGGGGGGGGAGTAGTGGCCTTGCGTTCGTTCCTACGATACTTTCATTTCAGATACCAAAATCCTCCAGGCTTGAGCTACGACGCAAGAAAAGAGCCTGGCAGGTTAGGGGGTCTCGGGAGGGCATGGGGAAGCTCTGTGATCTCGTGATCCCCTCTTTTATTTCGTAGGAAGCGTAGTCGGGACATGCAATTGATTGGTCTTTTCCGCTACGTTTGTCTTTTTCTTTGCTCGCCGGACCCGTCCAGTCGGCAATGCGGATTTAGGCGGCGGTGTGTGGTTGGAATGAGGTATGATGGTGATATGGGACAGGTAGGTAAGTAGATGAATCCCTAACGTAGAGACCGCAGAGGCCGGCAGACCGCCTCCGACTTGAGTGCTTATTGCTACGGTCCGCAGACACGATCCCTGAGCTAATTAGGGAGGGGGCGCCAACTCCAGATCGCGATGCGGCCAGACGCGGATGTGAACGGGGGGATCTCGCTCGGCCTTTTGGCCTGGTGCACTCTTGGATTGAGCTGAGAAAGACGCAGAGTATCCGTAGGTAGGTAGCATGCAGATGCCCCCCTAGCCCTGCAGCCGCATAGTGTTTCACTATTTCCATCGTGACGAGATTCGCGGAGGGCTTGCCACCACCAATTAACCTCGGCTCGACAGACCCTGCGGACCACCACACATGGTCCGATCGACACGCGAAGCTCGCTCTCGCACGAGCGTAGAATAGTCTCCCACGGCGACGAATCTTTACGATATCCCAATGCGGTGGCCCTCTACGTACAGTATTATGTGCTCCGTTCATTACCCCCCCACAATGGCCCTCCTGCTGATTGGCTGCTATTTCCGAGCAGAAGAGGACTCCCCTCGTTGGCAAGTGTCAACGAAGTAGACAGTAGAAGTACAAACATAACACGAGCTGGTACGGTAAGCGAGGGGTGCAGCGAGGATAGCGGGCTGTTGTTCTCCATCGGCCGTTCTTCGGATAGACCATCGCCCAACGTTTTCTGCAGCGAACGAGCGAGATGGGGATTTTGAGGGCCGGACGTGGTAACCCCCTCATAGTATAGGTTGCGACTGCCCCGCACCGGACAAGCGTGGTTAGAACCCTTTTTCGTCTTGTCTCTTCTGCCCGCAGCCAATTCTGCCCGCAGCCAACCTCTCCGGAAGGTTCCGAGGATTCTGGAGCTGGACCAGCTGTTTCTGCAAGCCTAGCTACCCGAAGCGGGTGAGGTCTTGCCCGAATCCAAAGAAGTGGGGGCGTGGCACGGGTAGGCATGGAAGGAAGCTTGCAAGATGGCTAGAGGGCCTTGACGGGCCGGTCGTTTTTCGAGTGGATGGGCGGACTGTGGGTTGGCTAAGGCAGAGCAGCTGGAACTTTTCCAGTGGAGAGAACCGGCGGCCTCTATCAGTACACGGGAGCGGCCTTTGCCCCAGCATACTACGTAAGGTAGTTCTTCGTCGAGACGTCTCAGTAAACTCGAGAGTGTATCCGTACCATGTGCCCATAAGAAACGAGGGCTACGCTGCCAAAAGGAATGACAAAAAACATACAACACCAGGTATTCGCTGGTCGTCACCGACCCAACTACTAATCCGGCCCTCATTGGCTTATCTATGGGAGAGCGGACGGGATCCCGAGTTTTCCAATGGGTATGGTCGTATGTGTCAATGTCAGCTCAACAAGTGGAATATCAAGGCAACGCAGCATGTGTTCCAGACCTCGCCGGGGCAACATCACTCCAAGTTGCAGATAGAAAAGAGAGGAGGGCGAGGGTGGTGGAGGAGAATAGCAAAAGAACGAAGAAAGCGTCGAAGAACAAGAAGTAGAAGATGATGACAATGATGAAAACGAAAAGATGTGGAAAAGAGGGGGGGGCGGTGGAGGATCTTTGTACTTCTCCGCGGGTGTTCGACTTGCATTTCTCCTGGTTTATAGAATAGGCATGTAAACTGTTAGAAAGAATCCAACCAGGAGGGCGAGCAGTGACGGAGCACGAAAGGGATAATTCAGTAGCAGATGGGTGGACACATAATCTTTAGATTGATTCCTGCGTGGCTTGCAGGCTAAGTATAACGCTATCAAGTGAGATTTAGAGAAGTCTACCGGCAGTGATCCGAATTGGGAAAAGCAATGCAGAGAATCTGGCTGCCGCTCGGTTCAGCCTCGTACTTGGCATGTCGAGGAAAAACGTGGTTCGTATGCGAGCCGTCATTGGCTAGCTGTCTGAAGACTTGGCTTTTGGGGAGAAGCGAGTCGAGCGCATTTGTGGCACCAATGAGAGGGGTTTTCACGGTTCCTTGAGTTCAATATACCTAGGTAGTGTACATGCCCGGCCGCTGTCACAAGAGGTATCCCTCGTACATGTGGTCTACGTACTGCCACTGTGGCGGGCAAGGTACATGCAGAGATGCCCTGTCGCTCATGTCTGCAGTCATTCAGGAAGACAGAGAGAAATCGAACAACAGTAATTGAAACTAATCATAAAAGGTCAAGACTCGGTCTCGGTGCCTTGCCGGGTGAAGAGATTTTGGGCGCGCAAACTGGGTCCCACGGAGAAACGGCGTGCATACGACACACACGTGGTCAACATCTTTGGTATTATAGACTCTTGGATGCAATGCGGCTGCGTTGTAAACAGGCGACGAGACGGCGGAAAGCGGGTATATTGGACGGGCCAAGTGTCCCAACTCTTCGTTACTTCGCGCAGGGGTGTGTGTGTGTTCCAACGCCTCGCTGTGATGTTGACCCGGATGCCTTTGTATGTTCAAGGGTAGAGATGATGGCGTGGGCGACTCTAAATATGTATCTCCGTACGGATACGCATGACATACCTACTTACCTACCTAGGTAAGGTAGGTAGGTGTCCGTGTCCGTACAGCCTACGGAGTACCTGTCTGTACAGGTAGGCTACATTTGGTACCCCGCACCAGCCCAGCTTCGCAGCTTCGGCCACGACGGGCGGTTTACAGGGGAGGAGGAAGGGGGGCTGATCGGTGCACCGTACGGGCAAGAGGCCAGAGGCGTGGGCCAAGAGCCGGCAGACGGATCCGTAATTGGCCCATCATTGGACGACACGGGGCCCTCCCATTGGACAAACCGACACAGTGGTTGGCCAAGCCACCCCGGCCGCCGCCCATTTGCATTTCACGACTCCCATCCAGCGTTTGCATGACCGCGCGGGCCCGTTCAAAGGTTGTCACTCAGTCGCAGTCTCAGTCTCGGTCCCGATCCCCATCTCATCCCACACACTCTTACTCACACCCCCGACCCGAGCCTCACATCCGGACCGCTGCCGTTGTTCTCACTTGCTGCCGTGTCACGGAACTCGACACAAGGTATCTAGTCAAGACTGGAGCCTTCTTAACTCTTTGCCCGGCTTCGACTTGGCTTTATTCAAATTTCATCCCCCCGGTCTATCCTACACACTCCATACAACGACACATCCACCCCCCTCCCCAAACTGCATCGTCATCGGCATCAACTCTCGGTCCACGGCCGACCGTCCAAGCTCAGCGGATTCAAGCGGCGCTGATCATCGCCTGAACCTTTCTTTCTGTACGGTAAGCATGACCGTTTCTCTACGTGTAGCACCCCTCGTGATCTGCTTCGATTCGTTGCAGTCTGCTAGTTTCTCGGTGTCTGCCGTGCCTTCCCTCGCGTTGCGTCAGCCTCTTGTCTTGGCTCTCATCTTCAGTCCCGAACATGCATGGTACCTATCATCCACCACCTCCTTCAACACCCCCTCCTCACTTATCTGCTTTTCTCCCAGGCAAGGGAGGGAGGTGGTAGACAGGACCAACAGCCCCCCCCCGGACAATACTGAGCCCAGGTTCCCAATCCGAGCCCAGCCCATCACCGGATCTAGTTCGAGACCACAGAATGCCCTGCTTGCTCGTTGGAGCCAGCTCCGGATATAACAACAGACCAGCATCGCTCAAAAATCAACAGGCGCTGACGTGGTATGTTGTCATCCACTGCGAGCGGGTATTCACGTCCATTCACCGTCCTTGTTGCCCCCACGCAGTCTCTGCTCTCGATTCCTCCTCACATGCGTTCCACACCGGTTCCAAGCATTCAACCTGGCCATGCCCATGCCATGAGAGCCGAGTGCGCTGCGACCCCTCCTCTCCATCACCAGATCCTGGTTGGCACCGAGGCATGTCCGGGATAGCTTCAGCCTACCCCCCACCTGTAACCCATTCTGCGCGCTTCACGGATACACCAGAACCCATATGGATCCCACTTCAATGTTCAGGGGTCCCTCTCTTCCCGCGCCTGTTCCGAGTCCAGAGTCCCAACTACTTGATGGTTGTATCGGCCAAGCGGCCAGCTTGCTGCAGAACGGGCACCTCCCGAGGCTTGCCCAGCTTCCTGTTTCTTCTCGGGCCAACCGTCCCCTGACTCGATCAATAGCTTCGAGTCTTCGACTCTCTCCTCGAGCTGGAACTACTACACTTTACTTTCCACCCTCTCTAAGCTCGACCCCCCCCCTGCAGGCCTCATCCACCAGATTACTTCCGCTGAAAAGGCTCACCGAAGGCCTCGGCTCCTCGAGTTTGATCAATTCCCGAGCAGCTGGCGCCACCCAGGAGCCCCCCCACGTGCGACCAATCTTCTTCATCCTATAGTCGTCCCAAGGCACTGCTGCTGCTGCTGCCAGTCGACGTCACTCGGTGCATCCTTGTGCGATTCTCTCACTTCTCTTGCCTGCCGCCGACACATTCTCAAGCCGAAAGACCTCGACGCCGTCGTACCGCTCTCGCCTCCTTCCGCAGACTTCCACTTGGACAGCTCGCCGGCACCAAAGAACAAATATCGCCGCATTTGTCAAGTGCTCTGTTGTCTTTGGACGACGTGACTCCACGGGCGTCCGCCCACCATGTCAGTACTTCGGGCCACTTGTTTCGCCCCCTCCCCTCCTATGGATGCCTACGGGCGAACGTGCGCTAACAGTTCAGTAGGAAGTTCGGCAAGCAGATTCAGAAGCGTCAGCTTGAGGTCCCTGAGTATGCCGCAAGTTTCGTAAACTACAAGGCGCTCAAGAAGGTACGTCTATTGCCCATAGCTCATACATCTCACTGTCTCTATGCCCCATGCTGCTTCCCCCTCTCCCCTCGCTCTTTTGTTTCTCTCCCCCATTGGTAGCGGGTTCGGTGAAGAAACCACAAAGAGACAAAGGCAACCTGCGAGCGTTTAGTCACCTCGGTACCCGGCGCTGCCCCCCCCCCCCCCCCAGGGGTAAGGGAATGGAGCAAGCCCCCATGGCATGAACCAAGCATACGCGACGTTGCCACTGACACCCGCTGTTAGCTCATCAAGAAGCTGTCGGCTACTCCCACGCTGAGCGCACAAAATGACACTCTCCGCTCCGCAATATCTATAGATTCTCAGGCTGCTCTCCAGGCCAACAAGGCCACGTTCTTCTTCCAGCTGGTAAGTATCCCACCATGGGTCAGTGCGATGAACTTCCCACCGTACTTACTGACCGTCGAACAGGAACGAGAGCTCGAAAAAGTCAATGCCTTTTACCTTCAAAAGGAGGCCGAGGTATGTAACTGTCTGTAGCTGAACGCAATGACTCGCCTGTTACTAAGCGTGACCCCCGCTCTGCAGCTCAAGGTCCGGTTGAAGACCCTTCTCGACAAGAAGAAGGTTCTGCAGTCTCGCAATGGTGTTTCAAGGCGGTCAGCCAAGTTCACAACCCTCGAGGAGGGCTTCCAACAGTTCGCTGGCGACCTGAACAAGCTGCAGCAGTTTGTTGAGATCAACGGAACGGCCTTTTCCAAGATCCTCAAAAAGTGGGACAAGACATCAAAGTCGAAAACAAAGGAACTCTACCTGTCAAGAGCAGTCGAGGTCCAGCCCTTTTTCAACGCCACCGTCATCAGCGAACTCTCCGACCAGGCGACGACTAGTTTGCAAGATCTGGGGGCTTGGGCCGAGGGAGACAATGTCAGCTTCGAGCCTCGCAGTGACCACATCGTGAGCAGCCAGCACCTGCTCGGGACCGACGAGGGCGATGCGGACACTCTCCTGCTCGACACGGTCATCTCGGGTAACCTGGAGGCGCTGAGGGACCTGCTGATCCGAATGAGGACCGCCGCCAGCTCATCCTCGGGCTCGGGCTCCGACATTTCATTGATGGAGAGGATTACCCGGACGTTCCTTGCAGCAATCCACGAGGCGCCTAAAGAGACTCTGCAGGTCCTACTCGATACTGGTCTGGTTGACATCCAGTCGGAGGACGACATCAACGAGCGGAACTGCCTGCACCAGGCTGCCATCTACGGAAACACCTTTGTTCTCGAGTACGGCCTCGCCAAGGGCGTGGCTGTCGACCGCACCGATGTCTATGGCAGAGTCCCGCTGCACTACGCCAGCATGCATGGGCGCCTGGACATGCTCGATGCCCTTACCAGCGGTAAAGATAGGGCTCCTCGTTGGAACTCTGAGCGGACTGCTGACGTTGTGTGAGCAGCGAATCCTCAGACGATGGATCTGATCGACCACGACAACTTCACACCACTGGTACACTCGATAATCCACGGTCACCTGCAGTGCGTTGAGCGGTTACTGGCCAAGTCCGCTCGTATCGACCCAGTGTCGGACGCAGACCATGTGCCACTGAATCTCGCGTGCGAGCACGGGTCGCTGGCAATCGTCGAGATGCTGCTACAACATGGCGCACAGATCGTTCCTGACGCCGAGGGGCTCTACCCTCAACACCTTGTGGCTCGGTCCGGACAGATGCCAGAGCTCCTGCTGCTTCTTAAGAAATTTGGCGCAGATCTCGATCAGATCGACAAGTTGTACGGATGGACGCCCCTGGTCCACGCCGCGAGCGAGGGCAACGTCCCTTGCCTCCAGGCTCTGCTGGACGTCGGAGCGGACCCGAACATCGTTGACGAGAAAGACCTCCCGGCGATGTACTACGCGGCATGGGAGGGCTACCTGGAGTGCATGCAACTGCTGGCTCCTTTCAACGTGAGGACCAAAGCAAGTCCCATGGTTCTGCAGCCCGGGCTGGGGCCGATGATGGCCAGCAGCGGACCCGACCCGATGGCTCTCGATCCAGACGCTATCCCCGAGCTCGAGCTGCCGCCGCCCATAATACCGCTGCGCCGCTACGGGCACAATTTCCTCGACACCAAGACCGTCATCCAGATCAGCTTCGAGGAGAACGGAGACCAGCCCCTTGTGTTCTTCCACGACGGAAAGTACCCGGCCGCCCGCCTCACGATCTCATCCAAGGTTTCCGACCTCATCCCGAAGAACATCATGCTGCCTTTCCAAGAAGATACCCGTATTGTTTCGTTCCAGATCGATAACCTCGAATCTTTCACCCTGGATTTTGACGTTTTCCCGACCTACGGCGCAAAGATCATCGCCAAGACGGTGGCCCTGCCCAACACGTTTAAGGCGCTGCTCAGCAGCTCCGGCAAATGCTGTCTCCCCCTGTTCGACCCGAGATTACGCGCAATCGGCCAGATAAGCTTCCACACGCAGGTCATCAAGCCCTTCAACGGCAAGCCGCTCGAGATCACGGACTTTGAGACGTATTGGAAGGCCACGAGCCAGTTCGACCGGAGCCCCAGTACGTTCGTGACGGGATCGAGTCTGTCTGGCGACTTTGTCCGCCTCTTCGTCCAGCACACCAGCGATGGCGTGCCCGTCCTATGGCCGAGGTGGACGATACCGTGCGGGGGCATCGACCTGCCCATTTCCCGGTTGACGATGGAGCAGTTTAACACCATTACGTGCAAGAGCCCGAGTCGCGCCGAGCTGTCGTCGTTGCGCTCGAGACCCCTGGATGACATCGCCGACGTCCATCGCGTCTTGGCGACGGCGGGTATTCCCCTCGACGAGGCGCTGGCGCTGTTGCCGCACGGCATGCACGTCAACATCCAGATTCTCTACCCGTCGCTGGAAGAGGAACGCGCCATCGGCCTCGGCCCGTCACTGGATCTCAACACCTTTGTCGACTCCCTCCTCACCATTGTTTTTGACCACGCCCGCGCCCAGAGGGCGCAGTCCCTCGAGTCGGTCCGCTCCGTCGTCTTCAGCTCGTACAACCCAAGCATGTGCACGGCGATCAACTGGAAGCAGCCCAACTTCCCCGTTTTCCTCTGCAACGACCTCGGCCGGGAGGATGTCATGGCGCCCCCGGACGTGATCCAGAGCCACGGCCGTAGGTCTGCATCGATCAAGGAGGTGGTCAGGATTGCGCAGGGCAACAACTTTATGGGATTGATCTGCTGTTCACGCCTACTCGTACGTGTTTTTTCTTTTTTCCTTTTTTCTTTTTTTTCCTTTTTCATTCTCTCGCCTTTCGTCCTGCGTGCTGTGCTGACCGCGTCATCACAGGACATGGTCCCCGCCCTGGTGGACGCAATCAAGTCAAACGGCCTCGCCCTTGTCACGGATAAGTCGCTGGAGCCTTCGCCGACGAACTCCCTGACAGATCCGTTCCCGCGGTTGCCCAAGGGGGTGGACGGCGTCCTAAAAAGTCACGGTGTTTTGCGCTTCAACGAATCCATAGACGTGTAGATGTTTATAATTATGTGCTGCCTGTAGTAGATAGACTTGCGCACTCTCCTGAATTACATTTCGTAGCCCCCAACCCCACCATAAGAGATACCATTCAGTCCAATATTTACGCGCTCAACTGATAATAACGTTTTCATTCCGGCATAAGTCGTGTAAGCAGTCCCCAACTAGCGTTTTTCGTCCCCTTGGTATACATGGCGTTTTCGTTACGGAGCAACAGTCGCAGTCGTCGATTCATGCGCCCTTGAAGTCGTATCTGAGCGCGGCCAGCTCCTTTTCCGGGTCCACGCTGCCCATAACCACCTTCGCGATAAGAATCACGACGTACACGATGGCCGGTAGGTTTCCCAGCCCGACGTGGCCAAGGGCGTGTCTCTCGCCGGATCGCGTGACGAAACCCGTCAGCACGAGCACGACGCAGAGTCCAAAGTTAAGGTAGGGCAGGTATGTCTCGAGCGGGGACTTGTGGTTCTCAACGAACGAGAAGGAGCTCCTCCTAGGTCTTGTCCGCACCGGTGCTCGTATCGGCTGGTACGACGACGACGACAACGACGACGACGACGACGCAGCCGAGACGGACGAGGTCGACGAGGCGAGCGAGGAGGAGGGGCTGGCGCGCGGCGTCTTGGGGCGGAACCAAACGTCGAGAAAGGTGATGCCAGTGATGCCCGGGGGCTGGGTGCGCAGGAGGTGGGCGGTCGAGAGGAGCGATGTGATGGAGAGCAGGGAGGTCAAAGGGGCGGACAGGCGGAGGATGGAAACGATGTAGGGGACTGTCGTGAGGAGGGGTAGGGCGAGGAGGAGGGTGTTGAACTGGGCGTTTCGGGCGGCGTTTTCGTCCGCGAGGCGTTGGATGAGGATTTCCTGTTCTATAAAAGGTGTAAGCGGTTGGTCCGACAGAGAGAGGTCGGAACAGCTAGGGACTAAAGCTTACCTTCTTCGTCCATGGCTTCGGGCTGAGAGTCTGCGGAGTCGTCGTCCGTGGGGTAGTGAAATGTGCGCCGCAGACGGGCGGCCGCGCCTCTGGGTTCTGCCATCTAGGCGTTGGGGTTCCTGTTCGTGATACGGTATTCGAGATCGCCCGAGATCGAGAGAAGAGATCCGTATCGAGTCGCAAAACTCACGATTCTCTTTATCGTGGGGGATGTGGGTGGATACGTTGAAGTCGGATTTTGTACGTGGCTGGTTAGGCACGTACTTTAGGTACCTTAGCTCATGTAGGCATGAGATACCTATATTTAATAGAAGTCCGAATAGGATGGGGTGGAGGAACGTGACCGTGATTCTGACAGTTCAGCCTTATGACGCGCGTGCCAGCTGGCCATGTTGAACAGGGATATGCTTGTCGAGTCGAGCGATTGGCAGGAGCTCAGCGAGTCTTTTCTTTTGATTAGGTAGGTACCTTAGGTACCTACCTACCTAAGGTACATCGTAGGTGTAGTGGGTAACAGTGTCTCCAATGGACACAGTAACGCCTGGGCCCCCGGGAACTTTTTTTCGTGAGGAGCTTGGCCCGCCCGCCCGCCGAGACCGACCGACCACCGAACTTCTTCAATGGCCTGATTCGGAGCATCCCGAGAATTTGTTAGGCCAATTCGACATCACCACCACTGCCACTACAGCCGCCGCCACCATCACAACCACTACCACCACTACCATCATATACGACCAATTTCCTCCGACGACCATTCAAGAGTGACGCCGATTCACCGACCATGCTTTCGAGAACGATCCCGAGGAGATGGGCCTCCTCGCTGCGGAGCGCCACCGCACGACAGACGCAGCCGAAGCAGCTTAGAGCGCAGACGCAACGGAGATGGGCGACTGCCGCACCGAAGCCCGGGTCGGGACCGCTGATGGAGCGCCGCGCCGACCGAGAACTTCCAGGTTGGTAGTCCTTCCGCCGTCCGCGTCCATCTTCACAAGGCTGTCCTGTCCGTTGCTGACCTCTTTCTCTCTCTTTCTCTCTCTCTCTCTCCCCAGACCTCAGCCAAATCACCTTCCGCTGGTCCCGCACTCTGCCCCTCTTCGCTGCTGTCATCGCCGCCTGCAGCGTCGCCATTTTCAACTACCAAAAGTCGTCGTCCCCCGTCATCGCCTCGACGCTGTACGCGCTGCGGACGTCGCCCGCCGCGCGCGAGCTGCTGGGCGACGAGGTGCAGTTCAAGCATCAGATCCCCTGGATCTCGGGCGAGATGAACCAGCTGCACGGACGCATCAACATCGCCTTCAGCGTCAAGGGCACGCGCGGCGAGGCGATGATGCGCTTCGCGAGTTACCGCACCTCGCACAAGGGCCTCTTCGAGACGACCGAGTGGAGCCTCGAGACGCCTGACGGCCGCAGAATCGACCTGCTCGACGGGGCGGACCCGTTCCAGGGCATTGTGGCGGATGAGCTGGGCGACGAGGTTGACGAACAGACTGCGGCGGCGGCGGCGGCGGCGGCGGCGGCGACGAGGGGATTCAGGCAGACAACTCTCAAATAAAGGCACTCACTCCATGGGTCTAGTTGACGCGGAGGGGAGGTAGGGGTGAGGCGCCTGTAACACGATGCCGAACGAGGTTGTTGGCTGAAAGGAATGGTGCACCTTGGAAGTTACAGCTTAAAAGCACTCGCATGGTCATTGGGTGGTTTATGATTTGGAGGGCGAGATGACATCCCTAACCTATACGCCTTTCGTAAGGGGGGGCGATGAATGATGGTGGTAAAATGTACAACATGTATAGTACACGGACTTTTTCGTGAAAAGCAACAATAACAACGGTGAGGAGGGGGAGAAAAGGGGGGACATGGACGCCATGACACTATCTATACAAACGCCGGCACTTCTCTCCTCCGCGCCTTCAGCTCCAGATGCCTCTCCCTGGCCCTCTGCAACCTCGCCTCAGCGTCCTTGTTGCTCTTCAGGAGCTCCTTCAGCTTCTCTTGCCGGTAGGGCAGGGCCGGAGCCTTGCGCTTCTTGGCGTCTTGCAGCTGCACGATGCAGTTCTTGGGCCCGGCAACGGCGCCCTTGACTAGCACGACGCCCAGCTCATTGTCAACCTTGAGTACCGTCAGGTTCTGCATCGTGACGCGCTCGTTGCCCATACGCCCGGGCATCTTCTTGCCGGGGAGGACTCTGGATCCGGAACCCTGCGAGGGGCCCGTGGTACCGATGGTGCGGTGGTTGAGCGAGTTTCCGTGGGAGGCCTCCTGGCCGGCGAAGCCGTGGCGCTTCATGCCACCGGCGAAGCCCATGCCGCGGCTGTTGGAGCGGACGTCGACGTACTGGCCCGTCTGGAACCAGTCCGGGAACAGCTGGGCGCCGACGGGCAGCAGGCCGTCCTCGGAGCGGACCTTGAACTCGGCGAGATGGCGCTTGGGCGCGACGCCCTTGGCCTCGTAGTAGCCCAGCAGCGGGCGCTCGACGTTACGGGGCTCCTTGGTACCGGCGCCGATCTGGACGGCCCAGTAGCCGTTCTTGGCGCGCGTCTTGTTGGCGACGACCTGGACCTGGTCGAGCTGGAGGACGGTGCAGGGGACGCGCTTCTTGCCGTAGTAGATAGCCGTCATGCCCTTCTTGACGGCGAGCACGCCGGTCCTCAATGGTGTCGTCTTCTCGCGGCGGGCGAGGGCGGCGGCGGGGCTGGCCGTAAGGGCTGGTAGGCCGGCAGTCGTCTGGTTGAAGCGGGTGGGCTTGCTGCGCTTCGGGAGCGTCGACCAGCCGTACTTGACGCCGCGCTTCGCGGTGAAAGGGAGGAGGTGGAGGCGGGGACCGGCGAGGACGGACGACGCATTGTTGGTGGCCGCGGAGGCGCAGGCATTGGTTATCGTCGAGGATCGGAGGAGCTGGAGGCAGCTCGCGGGCAGTCGGGGCGCCATTGTGAGATCGGCCGGATTTGCGGGCGAGGCGAGATGGTGAGGATGGAGGAAACCGGTCGGCGTGACTTGGTTCGCTCGGTGGATGGAATTTTTTGGGATGAGGTTGGACGAGCCGTGCCTGGGGATGGAAATCTCCATGTGGTCCGTGCGCCCACCCGGGATTGATCTGCAAGACTGCACCTGCACGCTGAGTTCAAGAAGCTCCCGAGGAAGCCAAGGGTCGGTCGGCCTTCTTCTCAATTTCTCATGCTCGTCACACTTTAAAACCGCTTACCATCATTTTACCCTCGCTCATCACAGCCCGTTACGCACATACAGCCTTGCATCGCATCAAATCATCTTCACAGCCCCCTTCCATGTCTCGCCTGGACAAGATCCATGCCTACCGGCACATCTACCGCGAGCTCCTCCGGGCGGTCCAGTTCGCGGCGCCGTACAAGTACGTCGTGCGCGACCAGCTACGAACGGCATTTCGGGAGAAGGGTGCCTACTGGAACAAAGAGGAGTACAAACGGACCTTTTGGTTTCTACAGGCGGCGGCGCGCGAGGCCGGGTTCGAGCACAAGATCCTCAAGAACCTCATCTACGTGGCCCATGAGCGCCAGAAGACTGAGCCGTGGAAAATTAGATCCCACAGGGTCGAGACGACAAAAAAAACTGATCGGTAAGGCTTGCTTCCGTGCTCAAGGCGAGGCCTTCCGCTGATCGAGTCGTTTCTAGGCACGTGGCGGGCCAGGAGATAACGTCTGCGGCCTATGATCACTATGACATGACGGTAGCCATGATGAACAAGACGATGGGCATCCGATTGAGGTGAGGCTATGGGAGACCCTCTCGGGAAACCCTCTCCTATTTAACCCGGTAAGGTCAGCTACCGCCTACAGCCGGGTCGATTCCCCCTTCCACACGTATCCGAGCGGAACCCATTGGAGGAATTTGGCTTTCCCTTGGGAAAGATCGCTCGGCGATGTTTGCCAGCCAGGACGATCTGCGGATGCGTGGGCTAGTGGGTGTGCCAGCGACTTATCCTCTGGTTGGCTGTCTGCGTCCGCGAACTTGCGGCAGCAATCCATTTACAGTTGAGGGATTTCAAGGGGGGGGACGCGTGGGTGCACATATCTGTCAGACCACGTTCTGTCGCCACTTTAAGACTGGATGGAGCCGGAGTTGAGCTCAAGTAAGTACCTCGCCTGCAGGAGCTAGGCGGCCAGCTGCCAGCCATGACTGCGCGCAGCTTGTATCATAAGTACATGCTGGTTGCACGTGTTGCTCTATGTATCAACGTTCAATTCTCCTTGCGAGTCGAATTGGTGGTTTTAAAGACATGACAAGTTTTATCTTATGGTTCCATGGAAATGGCATCTTTCATAGGTCGAAACGCCTCAAACTCGAAATAGTCGATGCCCGACGACGCGCGTTGGTAGCGACTCCTTTCACCACAGAGGCAGTGGTCTCGTTGGTGACTGCTATGTGTGAAGGACGACTGCTCGCAGGTTTTGACTAACACGCACACGGACAACTAAGAGGGTCTTGTGTTCGCTATGCAAACCGCGGAGAGGTGCGTGGCATCGCTGCCGGCGCAAGAACACTATACTGCCATCGTGAATGGCCTGGGCAAACGTCGGATTGGCGAGCGATGCACCAATGTTTCCGTACCTTGCCGCACCAACAATCTCTAGCACCAGCACTCTTCTCCACACCCGGCCGGCCGAACTATGAAAATACAACGACCAAGGGCCGACAGGTCGGTGAGGTTGTGCTCTCGACTTCCTTTGAAGATGCTGCTTTCCGACGGGAATATATTGAGACTCTTTTCAAAAAGAATTACGAGTACCACAACCGTGAACACCACATGGGCCAGCAAGGCTGTATACGAACGGCTGATGGCACCAGCACTGTGCTAGACGCGGGGCATTCGATCAGGATGGACAATATGGATGGGCGAAGGCCTCAGACTGGAGTACGGCCGGATACTGGGTCTATCCCGCTCGATTTGGACGAAGAGTCGGTAAGGGATACGGGTATCATCCGGACCACCAGCGTTACTGCCACGAGCGAGGTGGACTTCAGGAGGAATACAATCATCCATGAAGGGAATGCAGTACAGAGAACGTCACACCTTGGCTCACCCCAAATTTTACCGATCACAGGACATAAAGAATGCAATCTTCTTAGTTAGAGATAAAAAGGACGCGCCGGATTGATAAGGCGAAGACTTGGCAGCTCACATCCTTGGTCTGGAATAGCATCAAGTCTAACACAATAATTTAACTATGTATAAAAAACCGGCGCTTCTTCTCATAATACACCGGCTGACGGCCACGAGGGCGAAATGGATCTGCTATTCTCCAACCAGCTCTGCTACGGATCGAGAGAGGCGAATCGAGAGAAGAACCGATGATGACTTAAGCCTTCCTGCGTATGTGTTGGTTAGTATACAGCTCGTCATAATCGACGGGGACGAAAAGGATGACACTCTAAATTTCGTCCTAACACGGCACGGCGGGCGCGGCCACCAAGCCCTGCTTACACAGGCTGGGCGTATCTTAGAGAAGATAGACCTCAGTCGAGCACATGACTTTGTGACGGTATATTGCCTCCTGTTCTCCGTGTCAAACCGTCCAACCGCTAGTCTATGTGTTCTACATTGAATACCATGCGGCATCACCCACCACTGTTGTACGGTAAAAGCACAACTTGTGCTGAAGTAGGCAGTGGCGTACAAGGTCGCCGTGACCGGGGTGCCGGGGTACATGTTAGTCATCGTTGAGGCGAGCCCAAGATAGAGCGGCGAGCACGCTAACCTAGTCCGGACAGATGCATTCGCCGCGTCTACGAGACAACCAAGCACGACTCACACTGCTTGATGGTTGCATAGTTGATGATGAGTCTGGCGAAGCGCTGCTGGCGCCCATTTAATGCCGATGGTTGCTGTCAATGAGCTGATGGCCGCTTCCAGGGGCGGAAACCTGCCACGAGGCATCCGACCAAGGCATCGGTAGCACTCGACAAGGAGACTTGTAACGTAAGGTTTGCGATTGAACGTGAGTCAAGGACTGCGTGTTTGGGGAGAGAGCAAACGGGCCTGTACAACCATAGGAACTCACTCACCCCACCTTGGATCTCGTAAAGGGATATGGAGAACGCGGAGAGCGGAAGATGATCAAGGCGTATCCGCCGTCCCCGTGTCGGAGCTAAGAGTCTTTCTCGGCCGTGTCGGCGGCCCCCTTTTTTGGGTCGGTGCGGACAGGACGAGCTTTTCCGTATGGATCTCGGCCTTGGACTTGGAACTCCCAAAAATACCCAATTCGGAAACATTGCACGCTTTCAGCCCCATGTAACTGACCCGCCATTTTTGTGAGATTGTCTGTCGACCCCTCATTTGACAAACTGACGATGCATCGAAGTCGGGAGAGGGAGGGAGATAAGACAAGAGGCCGCTTGGGATGCCACGATGCGTCTCTGGCTTCCATGTGACGGTGGATTCGGAAGGGGGGCAAGGGGGGTCAGTTTCTGTGCGGTTCTGTAGTGTAAGTATTCTTAGCGGCCGCTATCAGGAGAGGCGAATGAGAAGCGCAGAATTGCTGGAGACACCCAGGCCCTGTCCCCCGTTTCAGTGAGAGGCTCGCTGGACTTGCTGCTGCTGCTGCTGCTGCTGCTGCTGCTGCTGCTGCCTCCTTACAATGTGCTCCAATCGGCGGCCGTGTTAATTACCTACGTAGTAGGTATGTTGGGCAGGCCAAGGGGGGCGACCTCCTCCCATCTGCAGCTCTTCATCGTCCATGAGCTAGCCCTGCAGTGTGTATCCGTACCGATTCTTTCTGTTTACTCAAGTGCCTTCCAGCACAACTCATGCAGTGCGAGTACCTTCACTCAAGAGTGGGTAGCTACCTAGGTACTGTAGGTACTTAGGCAGGTACCTACCTAATAAGGGTGGGGTGTCGAACCGACCCATGAGGTCAGACCAAGGTAAGGTTTGGTGCTGTACATAATCGAGCCGTGTAGGTAGCTGACCTGACCTGGGCCACGCCGGAATAAACACTGATTGACTCCCACCACTGCGGCATTGCCGACCCCGCAATCCACCGTAGGAGTACATAGGTAGGTAAACTACTAAGACTAAGGTAGGTAGGTAGTTCGCGCCAACCCTTCAAACAGTCAGTTCCCTTCCTCCCTCTTTCAACGCAAACCGCAAATCTCTCATGGTCAGTGGGCACAACAGCGTCAACTCCCGGGGGTTCAGCTCTCGATTCCCCAGACTACCGTAAATTCGCTCTCTGTGTCTGCCATCTCTGACCAACCACTCGACTCGTCATCGCCATCATCCCCTTGGTCCGCCCCTCGAACCTCGCGAACCCCCGACAGACATACGTCCCCGTTCGTCGTCACAAAACAGCCTCCACCTGTGGTGGTCTGAATGGACCGACCCCCCAAATCCAGTACAGGGCCGTACCACGACCGCGCTGAAAGACTTTGATCTCTCTCTCGAGATCACCGTCTAAAGGTGCTGCCACATCGCCATTGCTAGAAGCATGCCAGCGACAGAAGCCGAATATCAATCAAGACACCATGTTCCGGCCCGCCAACCGACTGCGATCATGCCTCGAGCTCAGGAAGAGCGCCCGCAGAGGCTGGTCAAGCGGTACCGCACCGAGATCGCCGCAAGCACCTCGAGCATGTTTTCAACCGTCGTCGCCTTCCCTCTCGATAGCGTCAAGACGCGAATGCAGACCTACCGGTACGAGGGCTTCCTCGACTGCGTGAGGCACACCTACCGCACCGAGAAGCTGAGAGGCTTCTTTCGGGGTAAGGCACACCTCCCTGGCACCCGCGGCCCCTCACCATGACCACAGTATTGATTTCATCGCTAACCTAATTCCGCGACCCCCCTTCCGCAGGTGTGCTTGCCCCGATGGCCAGCATCACTCTCGTACGGACCATGTCCTTTTCGATCTACCAGCGGGCCAAGTACAGCTATTCTGGCTGGATAAAAAACGCCTTGGGATTCGACGTCGTGCAGCACGTCAACAAGAAAGGCACCTACCCCAACCTTTACTCGATTGCCTGCTTTGGAGCGGCCGGCGCTACGGCCGGCTCGTGTATCACGCTCCTTGCCTGCCCGTTTGAGTTGACAAAACTCAGCGCGCAGGTATCTGTTCTGCTGTCGGACCAGCAGAAGCTCAAGGAGGCCAACTGCCGCGCCACCAATGGCCACCAGGTCGCGGCCAGCTACCAGAACAAGGGTACCTTTAAGACCATGCGAAACATCATCCGCCATAGGGGTGCTTTGGGGCTCTACACTGGCTTCAACTTGCACTTGTGTAAGTCTGCCCAGGCGTATAACCCCATCAAAACCCACAGCTGACCACTCTAGTGCGAGATACGCTGGGAACGGCCATATACTTCATGGTTTACGAGAGCGGGAAGCAACTCGGAACCACGTTTGGCGGCGACCATCCAACGACCAACAAGTTATCGGTTGTTATCTCGGGGGGTCTCTGCGGAATAGTATCCTGGGCAATGATCTGTAAGCACATGCAGTACATCATCCATGACGCCTTCGGCACACGCCTGACACGCTAACTCTGGCAGACCCCATCGACTCGGCAAAGAGCATCTACCAGCGAAATTCTCTCCTGTACTCCAAGGGACAGCAGGTCGAGCCGCCTCCCAAGATTGAATTCTTCAAACGACACATGTATCGCGGGCTCGGCGTGTCCATGGGACGCTCGTGCGCTGTGAACGCCATCTTTTTTTCGGCCTTCGAATTCATAAAAAAGCACGTCAACTCTCTGGATGACAACTGAGGAATTGTGTGATTTACAAAATACTCGCCGGCGGACATGTCGGCATCCTCAACGGCCGCATCCGGGATGGTCAGTGGCGTTTTGGCTCAGTGGTTAGGATGGACACCACCAAACATACTAAGATGGGAATACGGAACGAGAACACACAGACAGGACCAATTTGTAGCTTGGAATCGAGCGCAATCGATCAATCATTCAATGTCAATTCAATAGGCGCAATGGCCGGGTTTGCAGGTGACCTGCCTTCTTACCGCTGTACACACGAACACGGCGGCCCATTTATGTCATTAATGATATGGCTTGGTTCTCTGGTAAGTTTATGTCTGGCAGGAGAGTATAGAGACTCTAGACGAATCCTCTTGTTGTAAAGTTTGTGATTGAAACATCCTCAAGTGCCACCAGCTCCTTCGAGCCGTACTCGGTACACCCGCCAATAGGCATAGCGAAACATCGGCACCTGCCTCCTCCGCCAAGCTTGCGCATAATGGCTCCGCCACTATCGTCACGTGGCGATAAGCCAGAGCGGCTCCATGTTGGGACCCGACCCAGGTCGTTGGGCGGCTCTGCATCTTCTTCCTGAACCCGACATACTACTCTGCCTCAAACAGCCCCGGCGTCCAGTCCTGACTTGTGACCTTGTGCTTTTAAAGCATTCAGCATCCAAGCATCGCCCGCGCGCCTTCCCCCCTACTCCCCTACCCAAGTGCAACAAGCCCTTGCTGCACCTGTTTGACAACGAGTCGCAGATTCAAATCTCCGCCGCCGCCCGGACATTTGAACCTTCTTTCCTGTCTACTACTACCTACATTACACCCTGCGTGACCACTGCTTTTTTCCCTCTTCGTACGACAGCAAGAGCCACACTTGCTGACGTCG
>PJEX01000124.1:74735-120618 GCA_005350895.1 Colletotrichum tanaceti
AAAAAAAAAAAAAAAAAAAAAAAAGAAAGAAAGAAAGAAAGGAGGAGAGAGAACAGACAGTCTTAAAAATTCTTGCTTGGTCCTCGACCACCATGGTAAGCTGATAACAAAGGGAGTCATCAAACATGGGGAGAGAAAAACGTACACAGCCTGGCCCTCGTGGTACGGCCAAGGATCGACACAAGAAAGTTGGCAAGGTCAGCAAGCCCATTGACCGCAGCGCACCGCTGCCGCCAGGGCTTGTCGCCGCAAAACCAGTCAAGGCGATCGCCAACACCAAACACCAATCTTACTTCGAGTTCATCGAGAACAAGGAGAGGAAGAAGCCGCTGCTTCTCGAGGTACGCTTTCGGGGCCAGATTCTCAGCATCTACCAACCGTCGGACTAACCATCGCCGACCAGAACACAACGAACACAGACCCGCCACCTGGCATGAGGTACATTCCCATCGGGAATCCTGAACTGACCGAACGATGCCAGGACATCTCAAGGGAGTTGGGCGCTTCGGTCTACATTGTGGTAAGGCAGATTAAATACCGTGACGCGCGCACGCAGCGGCTCACCACACGGGATACAGACAAAGGCCAAGAAGGATGCATCGGACTTAAGCCTCCAGATCCACCGAGTCGGGTACCACATACGCGAAAACATCGTGGACCGGGCCTTAGCCGAGCTTGGGCTGCATGATGTTTACGTCCCCGAACTCATCGGGCAAGGAGACGGTGGGCTGGTAGAGAAAATCCCCGACGACCAAGACGAAATCGACAAGCAGGCGGATGCCGCGTTGCGCGAGCTTTTCCCTCGGATCCCGAACACCGACCGACAACAAATCATCGATCATGCTTTCCAGAAAGTTGGTAGAACCACAAGAGTAGCAAGAGGACGACGGGGGGTGCTGACAGATCATCACAGGGGAGACATTTCAAAGGCGACCTGGTTGTAGGGTTGCAGCAGGATCTTTCTCTTTCACGGCGAGTGCAGCTTGCCGTCCTGGCGCACATTCGGCACAACCATACCAGATATGACGAGCTTCTTAGGGAGACATCCTGGCACAATGCCAGAAGAGCCACGGAGCAGCTCTGCCTGGACATCCTCGTCAAGTGGCGAGGTGACGACGAGAACGGCCGCAACCAGCTTGACGAGATTCTTCGCGAAGTCGTGGTGTTATCTGACGACTCAGATGATGAGGAATCGGGCGAGGAGCCCGACTCCGAATGGTCAGAGATACTCATTGACAGGCCGCACAATACTGGCAGAGTGTCGGCGCCAGCCGCATCCCAGAATGTTGCCAGCCACCGCAAACGCTTGTCGACGGCCATTTTATCCCGTCCGGGGTCCCCAGTGCCCCATGCGACGCCCGGAACTTCTAAGAGAACCGCCAAAAGGGCGCGCAAACGCGCTACTCATCGTGAGCGCAACTTCAGCCGATACGAGGCTGCAAGGGATGCCGCTTGGGATAGCGCTATGCGGCGGCAAAGAGCCCCCAATTGTCGTTCGGACCAGCCAGGTATGGCGGACAGTTCCGCAAGTCATGGCCGGCCTGCTTCACTTGTCAACAACAGAGCTCCTGTGAATGATGACGGCAATCCGCATCCGCAGGCGAGGCTACTCTCGGGCCAGTTCGGCAACAACTTCTATGAGAGCAGGCAGCATATGGACGGTGCTTATGCGGCGCGGCCCCAACCTATGCACTCTCTTTATTTGCCATCCGGGTCCACAATGCAAAAGGTAAATGACACTAGCCACACTCTCAGCCGCGGCCTCATGAATCATGAAACCGCTTGGTCACCGGAGAATCACCAACTGCAAGACTTCTTACATCCCTCCATTGAGCCAAAGTCACCCGACTCTATTCGATCTCCATCACGCTATCATCGTGGCATGGTAGAGTACACGGATCGCAGGGGTGACGATCTGCAATGCCGCTTGAACTCCCCTCCTCGTGGCCCAGTTGCGCGAGAAGATCGCCACTTGCACCGACCTCAGGTTCAACAGAGTTATCCTGTACATGCCAGACCTACGCACAGAGACCTGGACCTCGTTCGAACCCCTGAGATGTCAATCCACAGTGTGCCACATGATGCAATTCGAGCGGCAGCCCATCAGCCAGTACGGGATTATGGTTCTGCTAGACCACATGGCTACATTGACAGGATTATGCACAAGGACGAGCAGTACGGGCGACTTGATAGGGTTCTCGGCGAGAAGACCAATCCCATTATGATTGAGGATCAGACCGTCCATCCAGGCACAGCCTACTTACGCACGGGCGAAAGTGTCAGGGACAGATTTGGGCCCGGTGTCGAGATGCTGGCCGTTCGCCGCCCCAGACATGATAATGGCCCGGAAATTTATCGGCCCATTCCCATGGATGAGGGCTTCATTCGTCTGCGAGAGGACCGCCCTACAGAGCAACGAAACGGACTGGCAGAGGAGGGTTTCCTCAGACTCAGGGAATGCCCTGTCGCCCGCCCTGGGCCTTCTTTAGGTGATCATCGGGCCTATGATATGCCTCAATTCCGGCCGGTCGACATTCCTGGACAGGCCGTCAACGTGAGGCGTGCCGAGCGACCGCCCCCCGCTGATTTTTCATACCATGGACCTGGTCATGGTCGCGTCGAGGGATTCAGATCCGAGAGGACTGTACAGCGCGACTTTCCATCTTCTGCGGATGGTGGAGTGTAAGTTCTGAGCGTTGATGAAGGAGTAGGATTATCATACTGACAATGTGAACCGTGTAGGCCAATTGAGCATCGTCAATACAATCCATCGCAGGGAACAACATATGGTATGCCTGTTTATCGACAGGCGAGGCCGATACTACAGGGAGGGGTCCCATTCAGATTCGACCAATACCCACCATCACCACCTCCTGCACAGCGTCACTGGCCACGTGCAAACGACGACGTAATTGTTCTTGAATGATGGAAAAAACTGGATATGCAATCCGGTTGCAACAGTTTACATACACAGCATGGATGACGGATTAAGCATGGAGGATAGCATTTACGAGGCGTTGAGGGAATAGCATTATTCTCCGTGGAAGAACCCCTAACCTGCCTGGGTGGTAGGCATGGACTTCCTTTCTTCGTTCAGGAGATAGAGAATGCAGGGTTTTTTGTTAGGTTTTGATACCCAAGCTCGACGAGCAAAACTGCTCCAGTCATTGTTTAGTAGAGGAACAACAGCATGACCCTGTTGGTCCGCTGGATGGAACACGACAGTATCAGCGCAATAGAAAGAACCATCGACTTGACTGAGCTGATGAACCTCTTTCTTCCCAAAGTGGCCCGACGACTGTCATCAACTACAGTTTCAAGTGTCGTCACGTTGGTGAGCATCAGCTCGCATAAATCCAGCTCCTAAGGGACTAAAGGAGCGTTTCTAGTGGCCATGAACCCCACACTCCGAAACAAACCGGGCAACGTCAGGCAACGTGGCCGGAATAATCCAGAAGAGTAAACAAATATCCAGCCCGACACCCTGTCTATTGTCGTATCGCCGCTGCATGATGATGGGAATAGGTAACAACAGGTCCTTAAAGCAACAAGGCGTGCCCCGACCTCAACTCCTTGAAAATGCAACCAAGCCTCAGGAATGCTTTGCGTCGAAAGATAGAAGCGCCGCCCACGCCACCGATCGCCAAAAGAAATTGAAAAAAGTGAAGTGAAGGACAAAAAACTAAGAGGAGAAGGAGAGGGAGGGAGAGAGAGAGGCAAAGCAGTCAGATTATGCCGCCAGCATTCTCGTCCGCACGCGCTGCTGCGCTGCTGGCTCCTCTTCCTCCTCTGTCGCATCTGACACTGGCAGTTCCGTGTCGGGTACTGTGGGGAGCTTGTGTTGCCTGGGTGGGTTGCGGGCAGCGTCTTCGGCGACGACGCTGGCCTCGAGAGCGGCGAGCTCGTCTTCGACCTCCTCCTCGTCCTGGACCGAGATGCGGCCGCCAAGCATGTCGCTGACTTCCTGTGGGGTGGGAGGGCACTGTTAGCACCATGTCACTCACGCAGACGAGACCTGCGCCGCGCATGGCCTCCGCATGATCCTCCAAAAGGAGGGTTCGTTCCCGAAGGGCGAGTGGACGACCAACCTTTTGGTAAGCGATCGCATCGGCTGTCTCGCCCATGAGCTTCTCTACATGCTCGATGCCGCCCATCTCCGAATGGATCTCCTTGAGGACTTTGGTGCCCTGTTGCAGGCCAAAGACCACGTCCTTTTGAATCATGGCGAACTCGACCGACGATGTGAGCTTCTCAAGCTGCTCGAGCTGGGCGTCGGTCTTTTGAAGGAGGGACTCCTGGTATTTCTTGCGGCGCAGGGCGAGCAGCGCGCGCGGCTTGTCGCCCTTGGCGAGCATCTGCTTGGCAACGGCTGTCTCCTTGTCCGTGAGGACGGTGATGCGGCGCTGGTACTGGTGGAGCTTATCACGTTGGAGCTTGAGGTCGAGGATGGCCCTGGTGGGGAAGCGAGTGGTCAGCAGGCGAAGGATCAAGGTGGTTGAATAGGGTTGGGATGTGCGAATTATTGATGCGGTGTTGCGCTGGTGGTCGGAGGACCCAATGAAGTTGACGAGAACTTACTTGTCCTGGGCGGTGACTTTGCTCGCGTTGCCACCCATTTTGGGGGGATTCGAGGTCGGAGAAGGGTGAGGGGGAGAGGGGGAGGGGGAGGGAGGCTATGCGGGTTTGGCACGCGATTCCTCTCGTGGAGAGAGGGACGAGATGTAGATATTCGAAGTCCAGGGAGGGTCGGGTGCTGGAACGAACAAGATTCTGTGATGCAGAGGAGCCGGACGTCGTCGGCGGTCGGGCGGTGATCGGAGATCAGTGACGGAGGGACGCTGGTGGTGGTCGTGGTGGTCTCATGCCTGAACCCGGCTCAGTTTCGAGGCGCAACGCTGCGACGGAGAGCTGGCTAGGGTGACCGCTGGGGAAGCGGCGGTTCGTCATTGTCACTCCCCCATGCGTCAGGAGGTGGGACCATGCAGCCGTTGATAAGATAACGCATTAGGAAAGGTACAGAGGTACTTAGAAGTTGCTGGGCCAACAGAGTTTGCAACTACATATCGTCAACACCGAAACACACTTAAGCCTAATGTTATAAAACAAGGCTATTAGCCCTATAGTTTTTATTGCCTCCTAGTTGAAGTTGGTACGCCGGAGCTCTTACCTATGTTTCTATGTATAGAAAGTGTTTGAAAAAATGTTAGATCCAGAATGTCAAAAGAGTTCACCCCCCGGTGGGGGCTACATCTCTGGTGCACCTGCCGGGACATCGATTGTCGTGTCGGTTGTCGGTTGTCGTTTCGGTTGTCGTGTCGGTTGTCGTGTCGGTTGTCGTGTTGTCGTGTTGTCGTGGTCGTCTTCTCGGTCATCGCACGCCTGGCGGAGGCTATACTTTGTGCGGTCTCGAAAATCCGGGGTTGGCGACTGTGGCGTGATTCGAACTCTCGACCCTGGCGACTCGACCACATCACACAGTTTGACCGGAACCCTTTACGCCTAAGGGCCGCCCCTGTGCTGGTGATATTCTCTACCGATTTTGGCAATTAAGTATTGCAGGGAGATTGCTGGTGCCTCGCTGGTTGAGAACCTTGAGAGCGGTCAGCGAGGCGGGATGAGATGGGATGGGATGAAAGGCGGCTGAAGAGCGGTGGCAGGAGCGAGTGGCCGCCTCGCTGGGAAGGCGCAAACTTTTGGAACGGGGCGTGTAGGCTCCTGACTGGGCAGTGTATTCATAGGCGAGTGACACAGAATGAAGGTTACACTTCCTTCTACCTTATGGTTGCTAGCAGGTTCCTACACCTTTTATGTGACTGATGATTGGGGCACTCATCATCACTCCCTCGTTTGACTTGACACCAGCCTCTTTTCCCCTCGGGTTGGGCAGCCATAGACTCTAAACTGGGTTCTACCGAGTATAGAACCACCCTGAACTCGTTGAATAGGGGTAGTCATCAAGTGGCCAACAACGCAGTTCAGTCTCGGCTCTAACAGGGTATACTCAAATAGGACGTATAGACATGCGACCTAGGCCGTCAAACTCACGTGGCGAGAGGTGGTAAGGATGACACTGGATACAAAAGGAGCACGACCTGAACTTACGTGATCTTCTAGGTGCATACCTGCGCCGATCTAGCGAGTGACGAGGGTGGTTAATTGCTCGAGAGGCGCGGAATTATCTACTGCCCCTTGTTCGGCGACTAACTCACTAGGACCAACGCGACGCTTGCTTTGTAGATAGTCATTAGTTGGACAGGGCTACACTGCATGATATGCTTCCCACGTGCCGGTCACTATGAACTGAAGAGAGATGTGGACTCCAGTGCCCCTATATTTCTGGAATCATGCCAAGCCATTAAGTTGTCGAGTCTGCTATACAAGACCAAATCTCTGTACGGATTGGTAGATTGCAAAGCAAGTACACAAGATTATGGAACATCAGCGAAGTAGACCAGACCAACCTGAACATATCCTGCGAAGTCCACCGCAAATAAAGGTCATGCTCTTTGCAGCAAATACACTGACACACCTTCCTGCGAGATCCGAGTAGCACCTTTGGTCCCCACATATTTGGCAGCAGTTGGGCAGTATGGAAAACGCTGGCCGACATTATAAATAAATAGAAATTCACCGCCACTCGGGAAAGCCACAAGCGCAACTTGTTGATAACTCAGAATAAGAGGGGACGGCAACCAGATTGGTTATGAGTTAGGGCTGTACAGCTTTATGGAAGAAGGATTGACCAACGAAAACAATCATGAATGAGAAAAATAACGAAAGTCTCTTTGATTGAGGTCGGTATGAAGTAAATCGGGCTTCAGGATGTAGGCTCCTATTGATGGGGTTTGCACAGCTGGTTGTGAGGGAAGAGTGTGACTATGACTTGCTCGTCCCAGACAGCCCTTTGAGCGCCAATAAACCGGTCAGTGGGAACCAGTGTAGATACAACATACGTATTTTGCAAGCTTAATCCTCCTGCAGCTGCCGAGACCTCCAAAACGGCGGAGCCGTAGTGGACAGACATTATTGATAAGACACTCGCACCGCCCATGCTGCAGAGCCTACTCACCGATGGGGATTCCAAAAGTCCACTACCAGATCATTCACCAAAGCGGGCCCCAAAGCCGCCACCAATTCCGCAATGCCAGCTTTCAGAGACCCGCTGGCCCCGACATCCTGACGCTGCCAGGCCACCAAATCGCATGTCCGAAAGAGCATGCCGGAGCCGTCTATTCGCAACAAGAGGCGATCCATCTGATCAAAGGAACGGATCTCCTCCAGAGACATGACACCCGGCATGCCTGTATTGAAGAGGAAAGTATCCACATCGTCGTCGTTGCTCTCGTCCATGGGGGTTTCTCCGGTAAGCTCGCTGTCTTCCGTGGTCCTTTCCGCAGTTTCCTTCAAGCCATCATCTCCAGGACTATCCGACTTCTCCTTGGACAAGCTTAGGTACTTTTTCTTGTCTAGAAGGTCCGTGACTCGTTTGTCCACCAGATCCCAAGTCAGCGTCTCTGGGTCCAGAATGTACTGCGGTGTGTAGTCCATCTTGTACCGCATTTTGGGACATGTGTGGATGTAGAAACCGGGATACCAGTAACGATAGCCCTCTTCACGTGCCAGAGCGATCTCACGAATGGCGCCTAGCTTCCCTGGGGCATACTTCTGGATGGACTCGTGGTAGAGGAAGTACACAGCGCTGACGCAGTGGGGAAGCAGATCCAAGACGCCGATGGCCACCAGTTTGCCATCTAATCGGTAGCACTGATGAAAGGAGCCGAGGCGTTTCTTTTTGCCATCGGCCGTCGTGATTGTCTTGCGCTGGATGGGAGACTCGCACAGAAAACGTTGGAAGCTACGCCGGGTAATGTCTCCAGGTTGCTCCTTGTGAACGACGCGCTGATAGTTCTCGTAAACCATATATTTCTCATCGGTGAAGTCGTCATGCTCCAGTGTGACAGTGAAGACGTGAGCAGGCTCGGGAGGCACTTTCAGCGAGTCGTACTCGGCCTCGTGGACCCTCTCGATCAGATCAAACTCGGAATCCCGCTTCCTCGCCTGCTCACGTGTCAGTGGGTGGAGACGGGCCGCTTCCTTTGTGTAAGCTTCTCCCGTTAGAAACTTGTTGAAGCGGTTGATCGTCTGACGCTGATCCCGGGTGGGCTTGAACTGGGTGGAGTCCAGCCGGAGGGTGTAGTGAACACAGCACGCATGGAGCTGATCCGGCCGGTAGAGGGTCGTCCCGGAGCGCCTCCAATAGTGGTCCAGCAGGGTCTGGTAGTATTCGGGGGTGAGGGATGTGGCTTTAGCATAGTAGGAGAAGCCTGCAGAGTGATGGGTTCATGTCAGTAAACCGCTCGCACTCTGTTTCCTCACTGTAGCCAGCTGCAGATCACCGTTTGACCAGTCCACATGCGGCTAACATGACAATGCCATGCGGCAACACGCCATGATGCGGGAGGGGATGGCATTGTGACCTGAAGTCTCGGACAACTGAGGCGGGATAGCATTCACGTTTTGACTGACTCTTGCCTCGACGGCCACAATAACCACATAAGGACGAGTTGGAATAACCTAGAGAAAGGGTCAGTGGAGATGGACATCAAGAGGCTACGGTTAACCAAGCCATTGTTGCTTTACGAAGCTTAGAGGTGCGAGTACGAACACAACAAACGCTCGCTCACTGCATCTACATAGGACTCCGGGGCCCCTTCCTAGCGACTTCGGGCATGTACACCCGAACCGCAAGAGCGTGACAAGGGATCTTTTGACGTGACCAGTAAAAGATACAAACAGGCGATTTGTCAGGTCTGCCGAGAAGGCGGCACAGACTTTGAAGACGGAAGACGGAGTAAAGCATGGGTTTTCAGCCGGGCGCATCCATCGCGCACCTCGCCCAGCTTGGGCCGACGTCTATGGATCCGAGATGCGGAGGGCCAGTGTGACAAGGGGTTGCAGTAACATCGATCGTCGCAGGAGCACGAGAAACGGGCAACTAAGCCAATTGTGCATGTGGCGTGAGGTCGACGGGAGCTTCCTCATAAATGCGACTAGCCAACAGCGGGTGGGCAACGCTGCACGGGGGCAGATGGTTGGAGGAGAGAACAAGACGAACGACTCACCAATCGGGGTTATATAGCACAGTGCATCACCAGGGATCTTCATGCTTGTGTCGTCCATGACTGTCTGCTGCTACTTGGGCAGTCTAAGGCACCAGGGAAGCAGCCGGTCGGCTAGCGTTGGTCGAGTTCGGAATGATGGCTGATGTCCGTTGTAAAATGCTTCCAAGGCTGCTTGATGTGCAACGCCTAGCAGAGAGGGGTAGTGCGTGAGGGTTGAGGGATCGCTCGTTGTCGGACGTTGTTGATGAGTAGTCAGATTTGTGTTGCTGCGGAGTTAAGTTGCGAGTGTACTTGTCGACGGAACTTTCACCTCACACACGCTGGACTGGCGGGGCGCTGGAGCTCGAGAAGGAGGGATGAGGGGTAGGCAGGTAGGTCGTTGAACGCAGGCAAAAGGGCGGTTCTTTTTTCACCTTCACGACGCAGCAGCCGGTTGGCCGTGACCTTCCTTGCATGCCCTGCACCCAGGGCAGTGAGGCAGGTTGTGATGCGAAGCAAATGGGCTTGCCCTCACAAATACCAAGAGGCCTGCTGGTATCGTGGACCGGTCTATATTTGTAGTCTGTAGTGGCCAATTAACATCCGAATGTTGCTTTGGAGCCCCCAGGGCGAGGAGGTATGACGACGTTGCTTTTGCCTGCGTGCACGCCTAACCTACTTCAGTTCCTGACCAGTGAACATGCCCTGCGAGTTCAAAGTGCGGCGGCCTGTCTGCCTGCCTGACTGTTGAATGGCCTGGGAGATATGGGCTGTGCCGCACCTATCTGCTGTCTCTGCTGGTTCGTCACACGACGATGATGGAGGCGCGGATATGCAGGAGCTCAGAGCCTAGGGGGGATGTGAGCTGCCAGCGTTACCCCACGGCAGATGATCAGGCTCGCAATCCCGTTGAGTGCTAGGATAGGGCACCGGCGGCTCTGTCCGATCGGAGAATGACGCGAAGAGTAAACTGGGAAGATGATATGCGATAGCGTGGCAGAACGGTGCTGCCTGGTCCCAGGGGCTGGATGGACTGCCAGTGACGGAGGCGTGTCGGGTTGGCCGTGTTCATTGCTAGCAAGAGACAGATCGGACCGACACGAAGAGAGAGCAAGAGCCTCGAGATGCGGTATCGAGCTAAGTGGTGAAGTTGACAAGGCTGTACCGTGAGGAAAGAGCAAAACGCCAGCAGAACTTTTGCAGGGTAGCTGTACCTACCTATCTAGGTAGGTACCTAGGCAGGTTGTGATGGACAGTCCGTCCTACTTCGGAAGGGAAGGTCTCGGCGTGGTAAGCTTGCAGCATCCAACCACTCACCGCCGTACTTAATCAGTGTGGGATGAGACGAGCCATCACAGAGAAGGTGGTGAATGTAAACTGAAGGGATTGCTAGGTTTAAAGTTGGCTCATATCAGCATTGTGGTAAGTATGAACCCCCACCAACCAAGCATACCTGGGCCAAGACAGCCTGATATTGATATACTTGGTTGTCGTCCAGTAGCAGTGTCGCACGATGCGGTGTGGGATGCCAGCCCCCCCAGCGTCTCAAGTCTACGGGCCACGATGGATGGTTGGCTGCAGGCCCCGGAGCTACAGTACGAACCGGAGCAATGGGATCGCTCTTGGAAAAGACACGACCCAATGGACCGTTGCCCTGTACTTCTACCCATCTTTGCTGCTTCTGCGCTCGTGAATCACCCGCTGGCGTCAAGAACGGTGAGTGTTGCGCAGCAATGTGCTAGGCATCTTGCATCAACAGCTGCTGCTCATAGTACCACCGAGACTCGGTAATTGCTGCTGCTGTCAATAGAAATTCAAGTTGTCAACTTTCAAGTGGTCAGTGATGGGCTTCTGTGGTCTATTCTCTGCTACTGATATAATGGCTTCGGAGCAGCCCCTAGCCAGCGGTCTCTCGTGATCGGTTCGCAGAACGATGTCGAGTGATCTCCACCGCCACACTGTTCACACGTACTTCGCGAACATGTATTGTGTTATGGCGGAAGCCTCGCCGATTCTAGAAACATATGTCGACGCTGACGAACGCCGGCCAAATTGACGCTTCGGCATCTGCTTGTTTTGGTTGAAGCTACACAAATTCGTGCGTCTTGCGTCGCGTCTTGGTCGCGACGCAACGAACTTGGCCCAGTGATGTCCCCGGCTCTGCCTACCGAATCAAGCCAGCAGAGAAACGGAAACAGGGCATTGGGGACGTGCCAGGTTGTGGACATAGGCGATAGACAGATGAGAGAGTCGTGCGGCGTTGCAGTAGTTTGATCGCCTAGCCTTCGTTTTTTCCGGCAGGCCTGGATCTTTTTGGAACGCCGATAGTACTGGAACCTCAAAGGTAGACAGGCCAAGTTATGAGCCTTGGATCTGCTTAGATAGATACAACTTGGAACAACGTGCTAGTTCAGAAACCACTGCTGGGTTCAAGGCTGGCTCTCTCTTGCTAGGTGGCGACACGGCAGGGGCTGCGAGCGACAATGCTAATGCGAGCGAGTTGCACGTTCTAGGGTGGTGGTGTTGAGATTTCAATCCTAACGAAGTTCGCGTGGGGGGGGAGGTAGGTGCGACTCAAACATTCGAGAGCAAAGAAGCAGCAAAACGTCGAAACGGTAGGCAAAGAAGAGGGGCGGGCTAACGGAGCGAAGCAAACTGCAGATCAACTAATTGCTGCTGTCGCTCTGAAGATGTAGGTACTACGTGTGTACGGATACTTGGGTTCCTATCCGTCGTTCAGGACAGGGACGGACTGGACTCGAGTCGGCGGTCGCATCACGACAGGTGTAGCGTACCCCACCCCTCTGACGCAGCTTTGGGAACATGCCCTGCCTCTTGTGCAGTGGGTGCCGAGCCTGCAGGTCATGCGGCACATGTGGCATCCAGTGCTTGAGCGTTCAAGCGAGCCGAGTACGGACAGGCACTTGGTGTTCAAGGAGCAGCGGCGACCATCGTGGGAAAGTGCTAGGAAACTGGACCTAGATTCGGACCCATTTCTCGGCGTAAACGGCGAGACTGGGAACTGATCTGGCTCATCGAACGAGTTGCTGTAAAAGAGCTAAAAGATTGGCGCCAAGGGGTCGTCGAGAACCGCTCTGCAAGTCTTGTAGCACCGGGGCATTCTTCCTCACGACGCTGAACACCTGCCTAAACTCAATAGCTTTGGTTGGGGTCCGGTTGCTTGGGCCTGGCGCGTAAAAACGTTGAACAGGCGACGGAAGCAGCTGACTGACGGGGATAACTTTGCCTGGCCTGCTTTGTGAGGATGCCAGGGAAAAAGCTACCGACTTGCGAGTACTTACGGTAGGGTATAATTACATGCATTGGAGAAGGAATGTACGTCCCTGATGTTCCTCCTGACCGGAAAGGTCAAAGGGGCTGCTCCCCCACTTTCTGCTCTTTTCGTTTACGACTCAGAGCCTTGAGAGCCGTCCCTGCCCTGAGTCCAATAACCAACAGGGAACTTTTCTATGCATGTCACTTCTCACGCCCCGCTTCACACCTGTTTGGTTTTGTTTTGTTTGACTCCTAACTCCGACTGTGGACTACTTTGAATTCTGTCCATCCATCCTTTCCACGCGCTGCTGCCACACACTCACCGCAGCCTGGCATCATACCCTGGACTTCTTTTTTCCTGACTTTCTTCCTCCCCCCTGAAGGCGGGTATGGTCTGTACGGAGCCTGCTAGACCACCTTCGTAGGTAGTCCTCCCCTACCTGCTATCTGGGTGCAGTGGGCTGCTTGAGGCACAAGCTCCGTCTTCAAAGGGTTAAGTAGGTATAAATCAACTTTAATTTCCGCTGGAGCCCGTCCCCCCCTCCATTTGCCTCTTACCTATGGCACGAGACATGCCACGCTCTGGCTCGCACCAGAGCTCCTCTCAACTACTATTACTGCGACGGCTCCAGCAACCTCTGCCCATACAGGCTCTTCCACTTCTTGACTTCCTTCTCCTTCCACGCTGAACCCTTATTGCCCCGTGCCCATTGCGGCCAGGTCGCAAACCAAGCAACCGTCTATCCATCCTCTCACTACTACCTAACTACCTACCTACCTACCTAGGTACCCTTGGGTATTTCTTCACAAGCTAGTGCCTTGGTCATATCTACCGCTGTCTTGCTGCTGTCTCGTTCTCATCGTCTTCGCGCAACCACCCTCCGCCAACCATTGCCTTGAAACCCCCAAGGAAGACGGGCGACGAACCTCTCTGCTGCCTGGTCTCTTCTCCCTCTTTCCTTTTCTCTTCTCCGTCATTCGACGCCCGCCCGCCTTCCCTCGCTCGCTGCGGTCATTGAGCAGTTCGGCAGTCAAGGTTAAACCCTCTGGCCGGAAACGTGCGACTGCCAGCCCGCCCAGCACTGGCTGGTCCCACTCGTTTCTCCAGCGCCGTGGTGAATTCATCCGAGCGGTCCCCCAGTCGCTCTCTTTTTTTCTCTTTCTTCTCTGCCGCTGCCGCTGTCGCTGCCGTACCTGCGCTCACACCTTGTGAGGTGTACCCTGGCCAGACCTTGAGAGGAATCTGGAAGCTCCAGCTCTCTCAACCGGTCGCATCCGAAGCTTCGACGCGCCCTAGCAACCCAAGATTCACTTCTCGAAGCCGTGGATCAGGCAAGAAGGACACCTTCCACCACCAACCGCTTGATAATAAAAACGCGACCATGTCGTCGAAAAATCTTTGAGCCCGCATCAAACTCCGACGCACACCTCTCCGACTTGACAGCTTTCGACTTGCGAATCAACTGCGAGAGAGGGGAAAAAAGTTGCCGGACCTACCGCCCACCGCAGCATCTGAGAGTAGCCCACACCACCATCTACCCCTCCAACCCCATCCTACAACGAACCCTGCGACAGCCAGGCTGCCAGACATGGCCTCCTCCCACAAGGAGCGGACAATGGAGTCGCGCACGGGAAGAAGCAAGCAGCGTAAGTGCGCCAACGGGACAAGAGGCGATGCCCTTTCCACCCTGAGCCTCTCACCCGACCCTGGTGCGCCTGCTCGCAGCGCGGGACCCACTAACACCTTGGTAATGCAGGTTACAACTCCAAAGGCGAGCGCTTGGTTGCTGGTGTTGTCCCCTTGACCAAGGACAAGCGCTACGTCCTCCTTATCCAGTCCACCCGCCGGAAGGGCTGGGTGCTCCCCAAGGGCGGCTGGGAGACGGACGAAGAATGCACCGAGGCGGCGGCACGTGAGGCCTGGGAAGAGGCTGGCATCACCATCCAGATCGACTACGACCTGGGAGACATTGTCGAGACACGTGCACCGAAACACTCGAGCAAGGATTCGGCTAAAGCCTTGTATCGCTTCTACGAGGCCACCGTTACCACGCAAGAGGATGACTGGCCCGAGAGACACAAGAGGGAGCGCAAGTGGATGACATACGAACAAGCCACAGATGCTCTAGCAGCTCGGCCTGAGCTCCTCGAGGCCTTGACTAGATGCACTATGAAGAAGTCATGATACGCGTCGGGCGCTTTGGAGCCTCGGCTTTCTCATCCCACCTCCTTTCCGCCCTTCATTACGAAAGCAAAAAACGAGTGCATCTTTGCCGCGCGCGGTATCACGAAGAACACTCCCGGCCGCCATCTGCGAGGCCGCACGTCTGTCTGCTGCTACGCTTCTTTCACAAACCGTCGGCTTCTGGCGAAGGGCTTCAAATGCCGTATTTTCTTTTCTCTACGAAAGCGTTTTCTCATCAATCCAACTTGGAAAACAAACAAACAATTGCATTACGACTCGGGCGTTGTTGGCTGGCTTGCTATAGATGACGAAGAAAACAAAAAGGGGCTGCCCACGGCTGGGCATGGCTTGGATGCATGGGAGGGTAAACTACACATACGAATTGGCGAAGCGGGAGGCATGATTGCGGCAGGTCGGCATGGGTTCGCCTATGACCGGAATGAATGCACTTCTTGGGACCTGCCGGTTTGATTTGCATGATTCTCGACCCTATAGATAGATACACACACACACACACACACACACACACACCACACACACATAACACACAAAGTAGGCTGCGGAAAGCAGCAGTATCGTGACAGAAGCAACACGAAGCTAGAAAGATGTAAGCATGCTGCAGCCCTTCGGGTTCGTGTGACCCAAGCCCGTTTCTCCTGTCACCATATCCGCGCGACACAGAATCCTGCACCGACAAAGCAAAAAAATAAAACCCGAACCAAAAGGCCAACACAGGCGAGTCAGACTGGTGACTGGCTGCCAGTACCCCCCTCCGCAGCAGCATCGAGACTGGGACTGCGACTGCCCCGCATGCATCTGAGATCATCAGAATTTTTGACAGCAGGGATTAGTTCGTGCCCCGCCTTTCACGTGCCCGCCAGCCGTCATCTGCCGACCAGCCAGCTGAACCAGCAAAAGATGCATGGGAGCCCAGCTGGGGCCGCCCATCCAACTGAAGACTCCATCCAACTGGCTGCCCTGTCCGGCTCAGGAAGCGCAAAAACTATATCTCCGAGACTGGACTGGGCTTGCCGCCCGCTCGCCAGGCCAGAGATGGAGACAAGGAAGGACCCACGATGATGATGGCTTGATTGAACGCACATGTGACCCAACGTCTCTCCCAAAGAAGCAAGCTTGGTAGACGAGCCAAAGCAAAGTGACGACCGGCAATTTGACTCTGACGATGCTCCCCCGCGCCACATTTTAAGCTATCCGCTGCATCCTCCTTGCCTCGCCCTCTCCTGAACGAAACCGATGGACTGGAACAGGTCCGAATGCAATAACTTCAAGATACCAATGCCAACAAGTTAATATGGAAAACCTCACCATTTCCGATGCCCCTCCCCAAGGGGGCCAACCCGTTCTCGGCGGCCGCGCGCCGCCGCCTCAGCAGACCCCTCAGCTGCCGCCTCAGATGTTCACCACTGCGGCACAGCTGCTGGACATGACCGACAGTATGGGAAAACTATAGCAGCCTTCGCCGCATCGTTGCGCGGTGCGAATCGCGACACAACGCTAACCTCCCCCGCAGAGAAGCTCATGGTCGCGCTCCGCGACGGGCGCAAATTGATAGGCGTCCTCCGCAGCTGGGACCAGTTCGGTATGTACACCGTGCATGCGCGATACCGCCGCCCAGTCTTGGGCGCGAGGCAATCTTCCTTCAGTACCAGTATCCGGACGGCTGACCAGGCGCTCCCCAGCGAACCTTGTCCTTCAGGACACCGTCGAGCGCGTCTATGCTTATCCGGATCTGGAGGCGAATCCTCCTCGCGAGGGCGGGATGTTCGCCGACATCAAGCGCGGTATCTTCCTCGTGCGCGGCGAGAACGTGCTCCTTCTGGGCGAGATCGACCTCGACAAGGACGATGATCCTCCACCAGGCTACGAGCCGGCCGACCTCAAGCTCGTGCAGGGCCTGGCGGCCGAGAGGAAGGACAAGGAAAAGGCGCGTGACAAGGGGCGGATCAAGAAGCTGAGCACGCTGGGCTTCGAGGGCGAGAACATGGGCGAGATCTTGCTCTGATCATTGGCCCTCCTTATTCGCCGCGGTTTGCAGCACGCCACACACACACACACACACACACACCGCCGTACGCCCTTATCATGATGAATCTCTACGCCGATACTTGACCACTAAATAGATGACTCCGGCGGGCCTCTGCGCCCCTTCTCATTACCCGACAAAAACGAACAGAGGCCGAATGAGAGCGGGTGTTTGAACTAGAAGAGGGAAACGGGGCTCCAAGCTGCTGCAGCGGAGAGAAAGAACGCTGGTCTCACCGATCGCGAAGTGATGCAAATACACTGCCTCTCCTTGTATTTCGACGCCGCGGTGGAAATGGCTGGTTGGATGGTTGAGCAGAATATTGTGAAATGCTCGTCACCCATGGGTCTGGTCGATACGACCGACGCCAGCAGAAAAGGAATTCAACTATTTATATTGGGCCCTTATCTGACTCGTCTGGGCGTGCCATGCTGGCGTTTGCTGTTTATGTGAAAGCCTTTGAGAGCCGACAGTCTCTCAGTAATGCTCAGGAAGGCCACGAGTGAGAGGGCATTAGAGCAGAGAACCATCTCGGTGGGTTGGGAATGGCATCCTGATGAAGGCCGCCTTGATGCTGATTCCGGCAACTCTGTTTTGCAAATCACAGTCCGGGGGCGAAGCCTTCCACCACGACATCCCATCCCTCGGGGAAGTGCGGCCCCTCACCACCATCCCACCCTCCAGCCATCATGGCCATCGCAAGCAGCAGGCTACTCGAGCTCGGAAAGTACGGCGTCGGCACCCTGGTGCCGCCGACGGGGTAGCCTGCGTCATCAAACTGGAATGTCGGGTGCAGCAGATACTCAATCGCTCGCTGTGAGTCGCCCAGACGAAGGCTGTTCATTGCGAGCATGGGAAAATCCCAACCAAACGACTCGTCGAGGTCCCATAGCTCCCAGATGCGCGCGGCAGTATTCTCGAGTACACTGCGGTTCAACGGCGGCCCGGACGCAGGCGGCGGCAGCAGGCCGAAGATCCCTGCCATAGCCGGGTGGTCCTGCACCGTCGTCGTGCTGGTCCACATGTCCGGTATGCCCTCGTAGACAGGGTACGTGGCGTCCACCACGGGCAAGGGCGCGAGATTATCCCGCACGGTTATCCAAGACTTCGGGGCGGGCTTACCAAGGCGGAGTTTCCAGGAAATCGCGACGTCGAGCCCGAAACGCCAGTATGCGAGCTCAAAGGTCGGGTTCACAGTTGCGTTGGGGCTGGTATTCTCCGAGACGGGGTACATTGGCGGGCCAAGGTCGTAAACCCCCGTGGTCTCGTTGCGGAAAGCGTACGAGGACATGAAGTCGGCCGTGGCTGTAAGTACTTCTTCCCACCTTGCCAGGGTTTCTTGGGAAGACTTGTGACGGTACTCGAGCTCAGCGAAGTACATGGCGTGCGGCTGCTGCCAGATCAGAAGAGTGTTGATCTCGCCGGGGGCGTCGGTGGCAGAGGGGTCCGTCATCTTGCCCCAACGGGCGCCGATGTAGCCTTGCGTTGAGGCACGAACAAGAGATGAGGGAAGGAGGCGGGTGTAAGTCTGAGGGAGGGATCGGGCGAGGAGGTCGTGGTGATTCCAGCGGACGAAGTGCAGGGTGTGCCAAAGGTTCATCTCCATCTTTTCGACTGATTAGCAGCACGACTCCTTGTGAACAACCGAGAGGAGACAGGGCAGGTTCTCACGTGGAACTTGCCAAACCATCCATTGTTCACGAGCCCGGACTCTGTTGTTTGTCAGTTGTCTACCGCGGTTCGGCACCGGGCCCGTGTTCATGTACCTTGTGGAGGATAGTCCGACGCCGAATTGACCGCCGTGAGATACTGAGACTGGACCGTTCGCCTGTGAAGCTCCGTCGCCCTGGGGTCTGCGGTGCCTGTCATATCGATGAAAGCCCCCTCGGACCAGTAATCGTGCCACCACTCCCGCGACGCTGCAACAACACTTTCGAATGTGGGCTGCCTCGCCGGTTTAATGGTTGCAAATGTGGCCGTGAAGCGGAGTGTGTCCGTACCCCTGATGGATAAGACATGTCGATGGCTCCCGTCAGTCAGCGCCCTAACCGTGCCTTTGCCGCCCGCAACGTCCCATTCAAGCCCCAGGTCATACGCCGCCGTGCTCAGATCATGATGGATATTTGCCCGGTTTCCCCCGTTTCCACAGGCCGATAGGAAGGTCTTGTGCTTGTCCGTCTGGTTGAAGGCGCCGACAAAGGGCGCGCCAAACTTGTCGTTTGTCGGGTAGGGGAAGTCGAAAAAGACAGATAGCTCGCCGGAAGAGAGCAACTTCGAGTCGACGGACACGGCGACGGTGTCTGAAGCCGGGTCCACCCAAGTTTCGACCTTGACGATGTTGTTTTTGTAGGTGAAGCTAGAGCGAACGACGCCCGTCCACATGTCTAAGATCTGCTCCCTCTGCCCGAGCATGCCCTCCGTGACGCTTACCTTGCCGTTTTGACCGTCTTCGAATAAAAAACCAATGTTGCCCAGATTGATGCGATGGGGGTTCTCACGAAGCCAGTTGGCGATGTCGTTGTTGGAGGGGTTGGCCATGTTGTACTGGACCAGCCGGCCGTGGGTCCACCATTCTGTGCCGTGGTAGTCTGCCGAGTTACCCTGTTAGCCACATACTCTGTGACCTAGGTATAATGGTAACGGTTGCTGACCCTCAATTGAGGTTTGACCCGGCGTCGTAGGTAGACTGAAGTTGTGCCAGCCCCAGGTTGACATCGTCGCGAAGGGACCAAAAGTCTGCAGGCCGGTGATATCGGCACCGAAGGCGAAGTTGCCATTGCCTACCTGCAGCGGTGTCGTGGGGGAACTGGCATTACGACGCGGGTTGTAGATCTGTACTATCTTCTTCCGATCTATCCCGGCTTCGACGAGGCACCATAGCAGCGAGAGGAGATGTAGGGCACGCATGATTGTTACTCGTGAGTTTGCATACACCGCATGGGACTCGGTTGGCTCTTAAAACAAACATAGGAAGGTCACAAGGGGTCTAAGTAGTAACTTTATCCCCTGGTTACGGGCTGGACCGGAAAACGAATTAATGGTGGCAGATCTGCAGTGCGGTCATGAATGTGCTGAAAGTCATCACCGGAGGTCATGGGGCGGGAAGCTTGCGCCAAAGATCCATCTGAGATTCGGGATGGTCTGCATCGAAAGGACCAGCGGGTTGCAATGCAAGACGTCGGAAGAACGATGAGGGGAAAGGATAAAGTGAATGCGGGGATCGCCCTCGTCCCCACTTTGGAATTGAGGCTATTCAAAACCCCGACCGGCAGAAGCCTTCGTCAAAAATTGAGTTTGGTGGTGGAAAGACCGGCAAAATGGACAGTTTTTGGTCGAGCAAGTAGCACACTATTGTTGCATGTACCTACTGTAAGGTTATCCTCCATATCCGGGCGAGTTCCCAACACGGTCTTCGTGACACATGCACCGTCGCCACACCCCCGTTCCGGGAGAAGAATTCTCCCGTCGTTCCGGACCCTGGGCTCCGTGTATTTAGAGCCCCGCCCGGAGCCACCCGGCAGCCCGTCATTGCGGGATACTGGGTCCACTTCAGCCACACTTGGTTGGGGCCGTATGTGGCTCTTCTTTCCCACCCGCCAGGCACCTGCAGCCCAGCAACCGCACCGTTTGGGCAAGCGCTTAAACACAGTAGGGGGTACCCTTTCACAAGCACCTTGCCTTATGTCAACCAAAACAACCAACAGCATGCGCGCCGTGGAACCCTTTGATCTCTCGATTCGACATTTCTCTCCCCAAACATATCTTCCCAGCCCGCACACATCGGTCACCAACATTCGTCAGTACCTGTCTATCCTTTGACGGCATCAAGTTATCTGGTATGTTCTCCAATCCCAATGGCATCTCTCAGCGCCTCCCCTTTGGATTTCGAGTGTTCCATTGCCCCGCTAACCGCTGGAATGGGCAGCCATCGACGACAGTATTAAACAACGAACACCTCTACGAGCGCACTTTGATAACAACTGCCGCCCACCATGGACAGGGTCGCGGGCCTTACAGTGTCAGTACTACACCCTAGATCACCTACATGATGTCCCTTCTGCAATATCTCAGCGTACGGACGGGTCTGCTGGCAGACATCCCATCGCTGCCGCCGCCCGTCGTACCGCCAGCGGCGCCCGACCCCCCGCGCAGTTACGAAGGCGGTCTCGTCAGCCGGGACATGACCGTCATCAATCTGTCCGAGCCTCAGATGCCCGAACCGGTGTTGACAGATGCTGACGACAACTGCGCCGATGACAGTAACCAGAAGGCAGCTAGGAACCAATTTCGAGCGCGCACCGTCAAGGGAGCCAACAATAGCGTCGCGCTACGGCAATATGCTGAGGCGACGCTCGGAGGAGGCAGCCTGCGCAAGGTCGTCAAGCTGCCCGAGGGCGAAGACGAGAACGAGTGGATGGCTGTCAATCGTAAGCCTTTCCAGCTGGGCGGGAGTGCGACTGACGGAACGAAGCGAGAACCGCGACTAACGAAATTCAACCGCAGTGGTCGACTTCTACAATCAGATCAACCTCCTATACGGCGCCATCACCGAATTCTGCTCACCACAGTCATGTCCTGAGATGAAGGCAACCGACGAATTCGAGTACCTGTGGCAGGACAACGAGAACTATAAGAGACCGACTAAGATGGCCGCTCCGGACTACATCGAACACCTGATGGCCTGGGTGCAGAGGCACATTGACGACGAGCAGATCTTACCGAGCAGAATTGGTGCGCGCCGACTCCTCATGTTGTAAACGGTAATGATTGCTGACGGACTGAAACAGGTGTCCCCTTCCCCAAGTCATTCCCGTCGACTGTGCGACAGATCTTCAAGCGTATGTACCGTGTTTACGCTCACGTCTACTGCCACCACTACGCCGTCATCAGAGAGCTCGGCCTGGAACCCCATCTCAACACGAGTTTCAAGCAGTACGTGCTTTTTGTTGACGAGCACAAACTCGCCAGCGGCAAGGACTTTTACGGCCCGCTGAACGATCTCGCCGAGAAGATGATTGAGAGCGACTGAGCTTGACCGCGACCAGCTCTCGAGGTATGATTGCATGCATTGTCTGGGCGTTGGGGCAACACGGATGGCACGCCAGTTGGCGAGGTAATAGGGAAGGTATGGTGAACGGCGCGTTAGGCTTTAACTCTGCCGAGCCCGAGGAATTAGGGCAGGGAAGCGGTTACTGTGATATCATTGTAGACTACACGCAGGGATGGTTACGGACAATATGACTTTGGCTTGAGAATTGAAGTAACGCCAATCGCTATACCCATGTTAAATTGATGGGAGAGCATGTCGGACGGAGGACATGGGTGGAGGAGTGTCATCCCACCCACGACGGCATGCCAGAAGAGAGAAGTCAATTCAAGTGGAGCTTGGACCACCTACCTTATCAAGTACCTACCTAGACAGCGCTGACAACAACACCGACGAGCGACCAGCTCCGATTTCCACCGATCCGAACCCTTTGACCCGCTTACTTAAGTTGATGCCTCACCTTTGCCCCGGCACCCAGCAGCAAAGCCCCAAGGCATCAACATCCCAAATTGCCGAAGTTCAAACCTCAACCTCGAAAACCGAACGCAAGCTATCATCTCTGGCCCTACTCGAATCCAGTCATCCCTCCCTCCGCCCGTCTCCTATCAATTGAACTCCACCACCACCACCCACCAACCCTTCGCCCGACATGTTCTCGAGACAGGCTGTTCGTTCCCTCCGCGCGGCGGCTCCCGCGTCGCGCCTTGTCGCCTCTTCCGCCCGCGCCCCGGCCGTCCGCACCTACGCCGCCGCCGCTTCCTCGGCCTCGTCCGACAACGTCAAGCCCCCCGTCGCCGTCTTTGGCCTTGACGGTACCTACGCCACTGCCCTGGTACGCCTCTGTCCCGCTTCAATATTTTCCGGGGTTTTGTTTGGATTCCATTGAGGAAGAACAAGGAGGAACTACGGGAGATCCGTCAAGAGGGACAAAGGGAATTGCGGATGGGAAAACTAGACGAGCCAGAGAAAAGTGAAAACCGGCGAGGCTAACTGCGTTAATCCCAACAGTATACCGCGGCGTCCAAGACCTCCTCGCTCGACCCCACGGCCAAGGCCCTCTCGACCCTCGAGGCCATCTTCGCCAAGGACCCCAAGCTGGCCAACATCCTGGCCGCGCCTACCCTGACCGCCGAGGACAAGGCCGCCATTGTCGCTGAGCTCACCAAGCAGGCCGGCGCCGGCTCCCAGGAGACTGTCAAGAACTTCCTCTCTGCCCTCGCCGAGAACAACCGCCTCGGCCTCCTCCCCGGCATCACCCAGAAGTTCGCCGAGATCATGAGCGCCGCCCGCGGCGAGGTCGACCTCATCGTCACTAGCGCCACGGTATGTTGGAGATCCGAGGAAGGGGCCTGTTACACCCGATATACCTCTGCGAACAATCCGCCTCCGTGAATTGGACGTGGTCCAGAATTGCCTCATGTATCAGCAGTCGCCTTTGAGGGACCGAACATGGCAAGAGCTGTCGCGGCATTTTTTGGAGAGGGATATATGGCTCAGCGAGCGGACTCTAGAAATGCATATACTAACATGCTCTCAGCAACTCGACAACAAGACCCTCAACCGCCTCGAGACTGCCGTCTCCAAGTCGGCCTACGCCGGCGCTGGCAAAAAGCTCAAGGTCACCAACCAGGTATGCTTGCTCATCCTTGGAGGCGACACTACCAACATCGTTGAAGACTTTCCCTCCGAGAACCTCCTCCCTGGACATGTCCGACTAACACCGTAACCCAGGTCAACCCTGACATCGTCGGAGGCCTCATCGTTGAGGTCGGTGAACGGACCATCGATCTCAGCGTCTCCGGCAAGATCGCCAAGCTCAACAAGCTCCTCACTGACACTCTGTAAAACAAACCATCCTCACCGACACAACCTAGCATGAAAGACTCCGACTAGCCGAATCCTAATCCTCCCACCAAACCTCCCTTTATTTTTTTCTCTTTGTGTCTCTTGTAAACTTGATCAGGGCGGGGTGCGAGGAAAGGGATGTGTGCTGCTGCGGGGGTGCTCCAACGTCTTGTGAGAAAAGGGCCGTCCATCGCGGTCCCCCATCCACAAACACCGCGGAGGCCGCGACGCGGGAAGCTTGACAGACGGCCTTTCGGCTCCCCCTCCCGATCGAGAGGGAGAAGGAGTGGAATGGGTTTGTCCAAGTCGTCCCCCTCTCCCGGGCCGAACGGAAACGAGCTGTCCATAGTCTACAATAGAAGCATTCACGGAACTCTTTTAAAACACGGAACGTGCCCCCCCAAGTCTCCACTCCCTGTCAAGCTCAGTCGCTTTTGTCTCCCTTTAGACCTCCCCGTCTTTGTTTTGTAATCAACGCGCAGCGTGAGACGGCCTAGCTGCAAACAGGCCTCGCTCCACCTCTTAAGCCCCGTGGTCCTGTCGACCGCCAGAGAGATGGTCCAGGACGCGATGTTTGTTGCAGCAGACTTTCGACGGCGAGGCCATGGTTTGGTTACCGTTGTAATGAGGAATCTGTATACCCTTGGCCCGCCCACCCCTGCTGCATGGTCGTGGTCCCCTCCTCCCCGCCTATTCTGAACGCAAACGCTTTAGCCTCGTGATGGGAATGGAAGCCCGTGTTGTCTTGGTCACGTTTCCTGGACTGACACCTAACAGACAGACCAGTACATGTACGACTCACATGAGTCGCGATATAGCGTCATGCTTTGAACCCCATTCTACGTACATTAAGTTTGGGCGAGTCTAGACGCCTTTGCAGTCTAACAGTCCTGTATGTGGCTCTATGCGCATTGGTGGAAATTCTTTTCATTCAAGCGCAAGAAAAACAAACCATGTATACCCTCTAGCACCACTGCTTGACGTCCGTCTTTGGAACATGAGCATCGACCTTCCCCAGTCCGACACCGCATTTGACCAGTACTGTAACGAATATCTAGGCGCCAGCCTCATACTCGTTGTCTTGCCCGTTCACATGTTCCTTGTCTTCCTTGAAACGCTCAAGCTGGTCCGAGATGTATCGGTGCATGTGTGCGTCTGCATCCGACTTCTCCCTCATCCTCTGGCGAAGCTTCTCAGGATCGTCCAGCGTGGCCGAGTTACTAAGCGAGTCGTCGCCATTGGGTTCGTCAAAGTCGCTCCTCGCACCGATGGACCTTGCTGTGGAAGACCTCCGCATCCCGGGCTTGCCACCGGGGCCCGGGGTCATGGAGCCACGACGTTCAGTGCCGCGGGCAAATATGTCATCAAAGTAGTGCGACATTCCCGCCGAGGGAGTACGGGGTGTATGAGGAAGACGACAGTTGATACTGAAACATGATTAGCAAGAGTCTTGGTAGATTGCAGCAGGTGGGGGAAGTCCTACCCGGTATCGTGTATCATTCTTGCCATCAGACCGGTCCAACCACACTGATGCGTAGCGCCAAGTCCACGACCGCTGTCGCCGTCGAAAAACTCGTAGAACCAGAGGTAGTCCTTCCAGTAGGGGTCGAAGTCGAGCAGGTCATTGCCGGCGTTGATACTGCGGCGACCCTCGTCGTTGCGCGTCATCAGATGCTGCAGACGGTGCTGAATCTCCTCGGAAACATGGCCCAGATGCATGTAATCGCCGCTTCCGGTGGGGCACTCAACCTGGAACTCGTGACCGTAGAAGAGGAAGAACCTTTGGAGAGACTCGACCAGGAGGAAGTTGACGCACAGCCAGATCGGGCCTCTCCAGTTGCTATTGCCGCCAAACAGGCCGCTGTCGGAATCGCCAGGGACATAGCCGACAGAGAACGTCTGCCCGTTGACCTCCATCGAAAACGGGTTCTCCTTGTGATACTTGGACAAGGACCGAATACCATGCTCGCTGAAGAACTCCTCCTCGTCAAGCATGCGGTAGAGAATCTTTTCCAGTCTGTCTTTGCTGACGATCGACAGCAGGATTCTGTTGCCCTTGCCACGCTTGGCGATGCTGGCCATGTTCCTCTCCGCCAAATCACAGCGGTTCTCCATAAACCAGTCAACCCGCTTCTTGAACGATGGCAGCTTGTTAATCAGCTCAGGCTCGAGAGTAAGAGTTGCATAGAGCGGGATCAGGCCGACGAGCGATCGGACCGGAAGCTGTTGAATCCAAGGACCTCCCCATGAGATAGCATCGTAGTAAAAGCCATCCTCGTCATTCCACAGAGACTTCTCGTCCTTCTGCCCTGTCCTGAAGGTCATGGCGTCGCTGATGAAGATAAAGTGTTCGAAGAACTTGGACGCAATGTCCTCGTACGTCCGTCGGTGCTTCGCGAGCTCAAGCGCAATGTTGAGCATGCTAAGACAGTAGAAGGCCATCCAGCCAGTGCTGTCAGCCTGCTCCAAAGAGCCGCCGGTGGGGAGAGGCTCGGAGCGGTTGAAGAGGCCAATGTTGTCGAGACCGAGAAATCCTCCCTCGAACACGTTCTTGCCCTCGGCGTCTTTGCGGTTAACCCACCAAGTGAAGTTCAGCAGCAGCTTTTGGAACACTCTCTCGAGGAAGTCAAGATCCTGGCGTCCGTAGAGCTTGCGCTCAATCTTGAAGACCCGGAACGTGGCCCAAGCGTGTACAGGTGGGTTCACGTCACCAAAGTTCCATTCGTATCTAATAGGAAGTCAGCGCCTGCTTCTCGATGCTGCCCGCAAGATTTTGAGAGGTTCACTCACGCTGGCAACTGGCCGTTGGGGTGGCAGTACCACTCTCTTGTAAAAAGATCGAGCTGCTTCTTCGCAAAATCCGGGTCCATCATTGCAAGTGTAATGCAGTGGAACGCACTGTCCCACGCGGCGAAGAAAGGGTACTCCCAGGAATCGGGCATGGACAGGATGTCATCGCAGTGCATGTGCTTCCACTGGGAGTTGCGAATGTCCTTTCGACTAGGGGGCGGAGGCGGCTGCGTTGGGTCGCCGTTCGCCCACTGGTCCCAGATAAAAAGATAGTGCTGCTTCGTCCACATCATGCCGGAGAAGGCCTGACGCTGGATATTGCGGAGATCATCAGCCATGGGAAGAGGGCTGAGACGGTAATAGAAGTCGTCGGCCTCGGCAATTCTGAGATCGATCAGGTCATCGAATTCGCCTTCGTCAAAGTAGGTCTGGTTCTTCTTGGAAAAGCGGAAACGGACGACGGCGCACTCGCCGGGAGGGACACCGCCATCCTCGTTAAAGTTGAACCAGGCGGCGCACTTGGTGCCCTTCTGCTCGGGGTTGACAGCGCCCTTTTCGCCCTCGCAGATGTGGCGGTGGAAGGCATCCTTGACGTAGGGAGTCTTGTTCTTCTGCTCGTACAACAGCTCGTAGTTGGTGTCGTTATCAGTGAAGAGCATCTTGGGAATAACGTCCTCGCCGCTTGAACCGACGCCGGGCGATGGCGACATCAGGAAGTACCGGTCTCCGAGTGAGTGGTGCTTGGACTTGGCCAGGCCTTCGGAAACGCTCTCGATCGATGGCTTCTTCTCCGCGGATTCGCGGCCCCAGGCCCACGTGTTGCGGAACCACATGTGCGGCACGATATGGAGCGGTGCCGGATCGGGGCCTCTGTTCCAGGCTGTGACCCGGAAGAGGATCTCCTCGGGGTCGTCCGTCTCCTTCGCCGTCTCGATAAAAATGTCCCAGTAACGGTCTTCTTCAAAGATGCCTGTGTCGGCAATCTGGTACTCCTTGTCCTCCTTGCCTCGCCTTGCGTTTTCATCCAGAAGGTCCTTGTAGGGGAATTTCTTTTGCGGGTATTTGTACAGAAACTTCATGTAGGAGTGCTATGCGCAATCAGTCAGTACGAGCCATCCGAGACCGGCCATTGCGAACTTACCGTCTGTAGTGTCTTGTTAGCAACCAGACAGCAGATGCGAGTGCGAGTTGAAGCTACTTACGGGTGTGTTGTCGACGTGGAAGTGAGCTTCCTTGATACTCTCGCCGTGGTTGCCCTGCGGGTTCGAAAGACCGAACAATCTTTCCTTGAGGAAATCACTTTTCGCATCGTCAGCAGTTGACACACGACCAGGACTTGAAATTTGGAATCGCGGGCTGGCTCACTCTTCCTCGTTCCAGAACGCAAAGCCAAGGTTCTGGAGGCCGTGGGTGTCAGAAACGCCTGCAATTCCATCCTCACCCCATCTGTAGGCTCGGGATCGTGCGTCGTCGTGGGTAAAGTCTGGGGCTTCCTGTCAGCGGGTTGCAATTGGGGCCCTTCGTGGAGAATGGCGGGGGATCCTTACGACTCCACGCGTCTCCGTCGGGACTGTAGTCCTCTCGCACTGCGACACAATTCTGATTAGATGGCGTTCGTTACGATGTCGCGGTTGAAGTCGCGTAGCCGTAGCAGACCTGCTACTCACCGGTGGCCCATTGGCGCTCAGCGACATAGGGACCCCATTTCTTCCAGTACTTCTCGCGTTTCCTGTCTTCCCTGAGGCGCTTCTCCTCCTCGGTGAGGTATTCGTGACCGTCAAAGACAACCATGATGGCGTTGGCGGCGGCGGCGGCGACGGCACGGGTGATCGAGATGGCACGCTGCGGAGAGCACAGGAGAGGTGACTGGCGGCAGCACGACCGTCACGACAAGCGCGACAAGTGAATAGGGATTTGTGGAATTTGCGAAGAGAGGTTTGTAGGTTGTGGCGATAAGAGAGGGCGAAGGTTCTGCTCCGGAACCAGGTGCGGGATCGGGACGGAGGTCACCTTTTAGTAAGAACCACACACCCCAGCAATGATACTGAAAACAGCTCGTCAGGGCACGTCACGTATCACGATGGCTTCTAGGCGCTCAGCTTCGCACCTTCGACGTTGAGCTAGTAGCTCAGCGATGGAGGAATTTGGCGAGGCGGAATGCAAGGTGGCGTAAGAAGGTCAAGTCAGAGGGCGGTTGGTTGTATCTGGAGAGAGGAGAGCGGGAAGGAGAGAGAGAGGGAAGAAAAGTCACAGAAAGAAGCATGCGGCTGCTACCAATGTGCCTCACTGTGCGATGAGCAAAGAAAACTAGCTACTGGGAAGAACCGGTGACGACGGGAGCTCTGGTCCGCCCGAATGGAATGGTGGCCCTAGCTGAAGACAGTAAGGCAGGTAGGTAGGTACCTGGCAGCAGCAAGCGCTAGCGGTCAACCAAGGAGGGGTGACAACAAGGCAAGGAGATAGGGAGGCAGATAGGTAGATGGATACACAATTGGATGATAGGAGGAGTACCTCTTCTCTCTTACAGAGTACACGTAGGTAGGGGGGGGAAGAAGCTATGCGGAGTCTGCGGGGGTACAATACCTAGCAGGTTGCTCGTACCTACCTAGGTAGTGTCAGCTGCAACACGAGTAAGAGCAGCCGCACGCAGTAGCGTAAGGTAGAAGCCATGATTGTTGAGGGGGCGACCGCAGCTATGCCATTCTGGTTTTGCCCATATGGCATTCCCGAGTATTTCTTCTCCCCACCGCTTCCACTGATATTCCAAAGGAGGTACGTAATTACTAACACTTACTGGCTGCCTAGTACTCATTGGGTAGGTATTTCATTTACTACCTACGGCCAGTTTACCTGATCCCCTCCTCCACCTTTGTCCTTCCAAAATGTTAGGTGGGTGGTATGGGCAATTTACTGCATTCGCAACTCTGTTAACGCACTGACCCCGTATCTCGTCCAAGGCATTCCGCAAGACAAGGCGCAAGAAGTCGCTGCCCCATAAAAAGTTATGCCCATCACCCATCACCATTCTTTTACCAACCAGGCTATCTTGGATCCAGTGCACATTCCCTCTTTACTACGTACACGGTACTTAGGTATATTAAGGTCAGTACTAGGTAACCTACCTCTCCTCTCTCCCCTTGCTGCCCCTCTCGTTGAAACGCTAAAATCAGAGCTTTCAGAGGCATGACGTCAACCGACTCTAGCGCACATTGATCCAACCTAGCGGGGCATCTCCTCGCTGGCCACCATGTACATAGTACTGCACTGGGCCGTCGCTGACCCCGGTACTGGGCTGGACCACGCCGACCGACAAGGGGTAGGCCCGTGGATCGCCGATGAAGTGCTGTTCTTGACATGGCTGCCGCTATTGACAGTTTGTCCAGGCACGCACCCGGACACGGTGAGAGACCGTCGTTCTCAAGGGTGGCCAGCGGGCCGCCTCGGCTCAGTCTTGCGTGGAACTAATAGGTATTAGTTGGTATTCACGGCGAAGGGGCAAGAACCGCCCGTGTTGCCCTGACAAACATAACGCCGTCGCGTATCGTGAGGAATGACGAGGCCGTCATGGCCCCGATATCAATTGCTGAACAGGATATCTATATCGCCGGAACCGAGCCAAATCGCCTTCAAATTTCAACCAGTCCCACAATGCTGCATGAATCCGTCTGTTAATATATACGCCTGCATGCGCCCACATGCCACGCCCGAGCTGGCCACTGACCACGAACTGCCCCTCTCCTGGAGTGTTACGCCATCGCGTGCTTATGCGGTCCGATGCTATGCACCCGTTAGAGCCTCCCCCGCCGACACGCTCCGCCGGCTCGCCGACTTCTATTTGGCGAACCAGGGAAACTTCTTCTTGCTCATGTCCGCCCCGCCCCCTGCGATGCTCTCGACCTGAACGCTGCGTTGGTAGATCTCCTGTGACGTGCTGGTTAGCCTAGCCTTGGCACGAACGCCGCATCCGTTCCATCACTTACTTCTTCGTCCGTCGGCATTCTGCAGTCCAGAATCAGCTCCCGCGCGGCCTCGTGCTTCGAGAGATTTGGGTAGGCAGTCCCTTGGCTCTTCATGAGCGGCAGGAGAACTTCCCCAAGCACCTCAAACTTCTTCCAATTGACTCGGTCACCATCCGGTCCCACGAATGTCTTACTTCCCTCCTCGGCCGACACCAGGTCTCTCCGGTGCAGTGGGATGTATGGGATCCGGGGCAATGGCGAGTTCTCCCATGCCAGCCGGTAGGCAAAGTGACTCTTTTGCGTCCCCATGAGAATGCCCAGCTTGGCAAACGACTTTTGGGACTCTGGCGGCACCAGAGCCCACGTCTGAGACAGTCGGTGCACGGCGGTGCCGTTGATGCCCGCAAGGATTGCCGCGAGACCGTTGTAGTTGTTGAGCCGCCGTAGCTTTTGCGCAATATTCATAAACATCTCCAGCATCTGCGCCCGGTGTTTTGCCTTGTCCCGCAACAAGATGAGGTTCGCAACCCACTTGGCCACGTGGTTGAAGTGGTTGATCATCCGGTTGACGTTCTTGAGACTCTTGCATTTGGATCGTTGATCCAATGACAGGCTGACGTGTCGTACAAAGTCTCTGATGCGAATGGACGAGAACATGACCCAGTCGATGCGTGTCATTTCGTCGGCGATGTCGTCGTCCGAAATGTCCATGAAAATGTGGTAGCGGAACTTGTTCATGGGCAGCACGTCGGTAGGCTCCATGTTCGCCGCTTCGCGCTCGTACTCGTCGTACGAGTGGAAAGAGACGTGCGTACCAACGCTGCTGGTCCTGTCCACTTGCGAAAAGTCAGAGCTGCCGGATGGTCTCTCGTCGATCGGCTTGTCGTCATCGAGGTGAAGACTGCTGATGCCGTTGGACACATCGGGTGTGGATAGCGTCTTGTCTTTGGACAAAACTTTGCTCCCTTCCTCGTCCGCCAACTCATCCGATTTCGCCCAGCCGGTATCGTCGTCCTCCACCACGCTGTGTTCGAGGTGTCGCCGGATTTGCTGTGCTGCGATCGAGAAAATGGGTTCGGTGGAAAGGTGTGTGATGAACTCCTCTAGATTCCGCCTAGTCCCCGGCCGTGCGAAATCCCCAGGGTACAAAGACACCCATTTCGCGACGACCTCTATGATCCGAAGTTGGGTCGCTGTCTTGGAGAGATAATGCGCCGACTTGTCATCTCTGACGCGATCTAGCCGTGTGAGGATAGCCGAAAAGAGCTCGCCAGGGGCAGCGAACTTTCGGTAGAGACACAAGAAAACATCTGAGAAATTGTTGTCGGCCTTGGTCATCCGCGGGGCAATCAGGCGGTCGACCAGCTCATCGAATGCCACACCGGCCGACTTGACCGGCTTCTCCAGGAAGCTCTCGTCGCTCCGTTGCAGTATAGGGACCTCGTCCGAGTACCTGAAGGACTCGGCGTCGGACTCCTCCATGTCCAAGAACGAGTCGGTTGGTCCACGGTCGAGACGAATACCGGGCGTGCGAAGCTGGCTCGAGACAGTTTGCTGGGACTCTTCCTCGATGGTTTCCGATGTTCCGAACGAGCCCGAGCTCGAGGGCGCGCCACCAAAATCGGCTATACGAGGACTCTTTGGGGGTGGTGGGCCGCGCAGGTGGTCGGGGATGGGAGGGGGAACACCTCGAAGGAGCGACAAATCAGAGCTCGCTCGGCTATGTTTACTCTGCTGACTTAGCGGCCGACCGTTGGAGCTGTCGTGGGCCTCGAGGTTGGCTGCCGAGGCTGCACGACGGCGGGACATGCCCGATTCCGAGAGCGATTCTGGTTGATCATTAGTATTCCGTTGGCTGGTGCAGCTGGAATCGAGGCTCAGTTTACCCTTGCGATAAGCAATGGCGGCTTTCAGCGTCGTGTTTAAGCACGCTTTAGCCCGTTCTGGGCTGCTCGTCGAGAGGTTGAACACCCCGACGCACGACCTGAAGTATTCGTGGCTGGCGACGCGTTGCGAATCGACTTGTCGTTCGCTCTCGGGATGGTCGCACTTATTGGCGACAAGGACAGCTGGGAGGCCGGACTTCGTAAGTGCAGCTGGCACCGCAGGTTAGCGTGATGCGAAGCAAAGCGCTGCGATGCGGGACAATGGGATGGGGCATGTCGAGCCGAGACTCACCGATGGTCTGGGGCAGTTCCTTCATGCTATCCTTCTTCATGACATCGTAAAGGATGAGGGCGCCATCGACGCGAGGGACGATGTGGCCGTTGATCTGCTTGGGCCACTGGATAGGCTGCAACGGGTTCAGCTCGAAGTATTCGAGGTCGAGTTCGAGCAGTGTCACGCCGTAGGTGACGTTGTCAACAATCATGCGCACGCTGGAGGCATTGGTTATGGGAGGTCGAGATAAGCCAAGCACGCGCTGGACGAAGGACGATTTACCGACGCCCGACGCGCCAATGACTGCAATGTTGAGGCTTTCCATGATGGCGGAGGTTGGTGGTTGCTATGATCGTCAGCCCCTTTTTTCCACTTCCCGTCTCATCAGCTACCCCGCAATATGTGTCTGGTGGGGCATCATTACCCAGTACAAGGAATGCCCTATTATCAACGACTCTCTTCTTGGGGGCGGCCAGCGCTCGTTGGGCGTGTCTTCATCGCGGAACTGGAGGCTATCAAGGTCGGATCCTGATTCGCCGTCTTGGTTGCCCTGGCTGTTGGCCTCGTTCTCCTCTTCGTCGTCTGCGTTTTGGTCGTCGTCGTCGTCGTCGTCGTCGTCGTCGTCGGGGTCGTCTAGGGTGGTGGTGGTCCAGCGCGAGTCAAACGCAAGGGCAGCCTCGATGTTGTGGTCGTCAAAGCGCAGGAAAAAAGGGTCATCAACGATGGAAACAATCGAGTCGCGGTAATTTGCCGACTGTTCGGAAGGCCGCAAGGGCTCGATTGACGACTCCCGGTGGACTGCGTAATGGGGAGTGTGTCGCTTAGGAGCGGCCGGGGCAGATCGGTGGGCAGCGTCGCGGTCGGCTCTTCGGGGGGATGAGGACGAGGAGGGAGCAGCGTCGGCGGCGGTGGATCTCTCGGCGTAGTAGTGTTTCGGGGGGAAGCGGGAGCCTTCTGAACTCCTGTGAGCCTTGCGAGCTCCCATACGATCCGACGCCATGGACACGACCGGGGGTTGGGTGAGGCTATTCGAGGGAGGCAGACATACAACGATGCAAAGAAGAGATTTGGGAAAGGAAAAGGACCAGAAGAGCCAGACAAAAACAGAGCAAGCCAGCAGACGTTGAGTGAAAACCAAACTTTTGGGATAGTGGATGCACTGACTAAAAGTCGGGATTCCAGAGCCTCAAGGAAGACATGGCAAACCCACCGGGACCGTTCTTAGTGTGGCCTGCCTCGTGCGTACCTTGCTCGGTGGTGAGGGACCTTCGCGGCAGATTGGGCTTGGTACGGATACAGTGTAAGGTACGAACGGGACTGCGGCTCGTCAGGTACAGAGTATCCGCCAGGCACAGGCAGAACCGAATACCTAGGACGGCACAGAACGGGATAGGTAGAGCTTCGCGCGCGGTGGTGCAATAGACCAGGGTTCGCCCTTCCCCCTTCGCTAGGAGCTCCACTGGTGCGCAGATGCCGGGCTTCTGAGAAGTGACGGGATGGGACGGCGGCGACGTTACTAGGCATAGATAAATGAGGTCAGTCGCAGATCCAGGCCAAGGGCTTCGGGCTCCCTCTAAGGCCCCAGGGAGGAAATTTAGGAATGGTGGGCGTCAGGGAGCGGCAAATGCAGGGCCGGGGGCTTGGTGCGATCCTCTGGGGTGCTTCATGGTGGACTGTTTGCTCTTCTCTCTCCTCCGATTCGACCAGGGGTCAATAAACAGACAACATCAACACCGATAGCATCTCTGTTGTTGCACGACAGCCGGCCTTTCTCCTGCTCCTTTGCCTTTTTGGGGGTCGGGGAAGGGGCTGGTTACGTTGCCTACCCTACGTACCTCTATTGTCGGTCTATGGATGGCCGGCTTGAGTCCTACCTATCTAGACTGCGCTGGTTCGCACCGGGCTGGTTCAAATAAGATGAGGGAAGAGAAAGGGGTAGTAGTGGAAGGGAGGAGGAATAGGGTGGAAGGGGGACGATGACGAAGACGGGGAGGGCTAGCGGGCAAAGCGTACCTACCTATCCGTACCTAGGTAGCCAAGGAGGTAAGGAAGCAGTGTACGGATACGGATACCTAGTGAAAGGAAGGGGGAGAGAGACTGACTAACGGGAGAGCGGGAAAGGGCCGCGATGATCAAGCCCCAGGGCTACTGGATACCTAATAGTGGATGGGGAGACGAACCAACGTGTACCTCGCCTTGAAGCGTCAGTCACAACCAAGAATGAGACGGCGCGGTGCGCGGTTGGTTTTCGCTCGTCTCAGGGATCGCAAGAAAGGAAGAAAAAGAGGGGGGGTTGGTGCAAAGACAAACAAGCGTGCCTGCATTAAATGGCTGACTGGCTTACTGGTGGAAATGGCAGCAGTGGACGATGGAGGATAACGGGGTTCAGATGTGGAAGTGGACGGACGGCAGCGAACTTCGAAGAAAGAAAAGCGGAGAGAGATGGACAAGAACTTTTCCCCACCGTCTCCTGTGCGCATCCGCCCGAGTCCACTTGCAACCAGAAGTTCGACCTCCACCAAAGCAAGTGGCAGGCCGTGGCAGAAGCTCGGGGTCCCGGCGCCGCACCACCGTGGGCCCAGAGCCGTCTGGTCCGGATTTCTGCCGCCCAATCAAGAGGTTTCAAGGCAAGGGTCCGCCATTCGTCCTCTCCGCCCCGCGACCCTCAGTGGGCTCCGGCCGCCAGCAAGTTCAGGCACCTTTCCTCCGTAGAAGCCGTTGTATCCGTACTAGACAAGTACCTGCATGCCCACCAGCCCACCTTGGGCATCTAAGTAGGTACCTTGTACAGAATAGAGAGATGCTTGTTTCTCCCGCCTAACGGTTGCCGGCCCTGCTTCTTAGTTCGATACCCGATTGACAAGTTGCAGCGCTGCGTGTTAAAGTGTTTCCTTCACATTTATTTACCTTTACCTTTACCGCCTGGTTATCCCCACCGAATATCGCCGAACCCAGAGTTTGTGGCCATGTCGTTTCCGGGGCCGACTCCGGTTCCTGCTTCCTCATTGCGACCAATATGAATTGGCGGTCTGAAACCTTGCCTTGCCTCACGACTCGAACTAACCCCGGACGAACATGGCCCTGCTCGCGTACACCGAACGTCAACCCCCCCCCCCCCCCCCCTCCAACCCAATTGTCCCAAAGACTGATTATCCCGTGATTTCGCATGAAGTACATGTACGGATACACTCACCCGCCTTCCGTCACCAACATCGACTCGCCGCCGATGACCTACAAGAACCTGGTGTCCTTCCCCTCAAGCTCGCCGCCGTTCACGCCTGCAAGGTCAAAGCTATGTTCAATAAGCTCCTGTCAGATACGACGCTGTCGTGCGTATGGATGCCATTCATGTCTCAAGATGAAGCACGCCGGCTGGGGCCATGATCCCACAGCGCCCATGCCATCGCCATCCACAACGTCACGTGGCCAGTAATGCGGCTCATGCCCCACGAGATGATCTGCACGCAAGGTTCAAGATGATTTTCTCTACCATTGTCATGTCGTGTTCTTCAAAACGTCGAGATGTCGCTCTCCTTCGCACTCAGGGCGGTAACATGACTTGCAGCAACAGCTAGCTGCTGCGAGAAAACATGACTCTGAGCATGCTTCTGATTTGGTCCAGGTCCGGCTCGCAGGTTTGTACTTTCAACTCCATCCGCTGCAACTTTAGGTTGCTAGGCGCACTCTTGGTCATCCACCGCACGCCGTCGTCAAATCCGTATCTGGGTAGCATGTAGAGAAACCGTTCAGTGGCCATCAACAACCCGAACTGCACCAGAACAGCAGACAACGCAATGGCCCGGCCTCAAAAACTATCGAGCCCTGGTTCGAATAAACGCCTGTCAACATGTGGGCGCCGCTCGTTGAGATATGATCATAACTGGCTAGCCGAGACTCTCCATCCAACCTCGCACCGAGGCCAAACAACAGCTACATGTATCCGCACAAGTCCCCTCGCTCAATAGACTACGTCGTTGGCGATACTTTCTGTCTTAGCACGGGTCCGAACATCTTGCTAGGCAGAAAATGAGGTAAGGAAGCATCAACGGCCGGTGCTCACGGATAGCGGTGGAAACAACGTCGTGGACTAGCTTCTAGCCGCGCTCTTGACGTCTCTCCACTGGAGGACCCTTGTCAACCCGAATCGTCTTGTGGCTATGGTCATGTGGCTACATTCCAGATGGAGGGCGTATCAAACCATGGATCAACCAACCGCCGCGGCTGGAGTCGAACATCAGCCTACCTATGTACATCGAAAGCACGATAGCCAGCTACTTCCGGTCAGTGTAACGCGAGGGTGGTCACCACTCTTTTCTTCTTGCCTTATCTGCAGCAGGGTGCCATCTAAGATCAGGACGATAACTTAACGAACGGTCCGGTGTGGCATTGGCCATCTCGATAGATTAGAACCGCCGGCCATGGGCTTGCGGCTGGCATTCTGGCCCGAACACTCGCCATCTATATTGCAATCCTACGGACTGGTAATCTTTCCAGCAATCGGATTACACTTCTCCTCCCCAAGCCAACAGCATTCTCGTCAATCACGTACGGCGACCGCAGCAGCTCGCCGGCTACCGAGGATCTTCAAGTTACCTTTCCTAACACCCAAAGGGTAAGATGACAGGGCTTGAGAGGTGCAGAAACGGTGCAGCTACTTCCCAGCGGATACCAGAACTTCCAACCACCAAGCTCAATTCGAAGACACGCCGTCGTGGCGTCGCAAAGCGTCCTTCTCGGCCAGCCGCTAGCAACGCAACGAGTGAAGCGGCCTGTGGGGTTCGTGCGCGGCAATCTAGTGCCGCCTAGCAGCAGACAGAATGGAGTAGTGGCTGCATCGCCAAGCCCCGTCATATGGCAAAACAGCCCTTGGTGAAGCGCATTGGGGGTTACATGGAGAGCGATACGAGGACGACACCTGCAGAAAGTGCAGCAAGCTGCAGCCAAAAGCAGACGCAGGCTCAGCAGTATCTCTGCCTCTCTTGCTTGCAATGACACAGGGATATCCATTCGCATTGTTTTGCCTAGAAACCGGGCCGGCCTCGTCGCAAACACTGTGCGGCGTGTACCCTAAATTGGCGGAGAGATGATAGATCATGACAGGTAGTCAGCCAGGCAGGCAGACGAAAAATGAAAAGTAAACGCTGCGGTCACCGTTTCGGATTCACTTCTTTCTGATGGCAGGTCAAATACCTCGCTACGACATGACCTCCTTGCCTCCTCGTCAGCCGAGACAAGTGCGTTGGCCCGGCGCGCCTCGAGATGGCATGTTCCCGCCGTTCATTGAGAATAACGCCAAGCGATGAATCGCGCGCCGGGGGGGGGGGTAGAAGCTACGCGCAGCGCCGTTATGTTGTGTCGGTAACGATGGAAACGTCTCGGGGCTAAACCGGCCACCGGCTGCAGCAACGGGGGAAAAAAGAGAAAAAAAGAAGAAGAAGCTTGTTAGAAAATCCAGAGCGGCTGGAAAGCTCGAGGGAGAGCCGGACAACCACGCCGTCGATTCAATGAGTTGAAGGGACATGCCGGCTTTCATACACATCAAGATCCGTAGATGTTCAGCATTCTGGCCATGACAGATCAGTCGCAGCAGCCGTGGTGATTCTTTTGCTTCTTAGTCGGGGGGCTTACGGTGGTTCTGAGACACCGGGCGAGCCCAAAGCCAACTTCACCCTCTCCCGTGGCTGGGGGATATTGAAGCTTTCGCGACCGTGCATTTGTTGGTGTGTTGGGGCTTGACCATCGAAAGATGAAGCCCATTTCTGGTGCTTATTGGGGAGGGGGACGAAAGGGTCGAGGGAGCGTGGCACTCGCCGCACTCACACGCAAACACACACGCAAACACGCGAGCTCATTCCGCAAGTCAAGAGCCAAGCGCGCATGGGGATTGACCCTCTTCGCCCTTTGCTACTGTGCAGACTGCATCCAGCCGTCGTTGAGCATGCTGCATGTATCTGACCCTCGGAGTGTAGCTCAGGACGTCTGCCGCCCACTTGCCCTTCACGATGGCGGCTCAGAATGTTGATTGTCTGTCCGAGAGCGGGCTTGCGCTTGCTTCCGTGTCATGCCTCGGCCTTGCTCCCACAAGAGACAAACACACATACGCGCGCGCGCGCGCGCACACACACCCACAGAGACAGAGACAGAGACAGAGAGAGGCGGGGAGGGGAGGGCAGGGCAGGGGCTAAGAGGATGTCAGTGTTTCAGACCAAAAGCGATATCTGTGTACCAAAGCCCAAGGGGAAGGAAGGAACGTGAGGATGAAGGATGAGGACCGATGAGGCGGTCCGCATCCCCTAGGTACCTAGGTAAGTGCACGCGCACACAGCTAGCCGTGGTGCTGTCGGTGGAGCGTGCAAGAGGCCGAAGACGGTGTCCCCTAGCAACTCGGACGACCAACGAGGCATCCGCCATGCCATGCCGTGTTGGTCCGGCCGGTTCATCCCAAGGGTGGATAATTTGAAAAAGGCACCATGGCGGACGGAGAAGGCACGCTACGTTATTTCTCATTTCCAGGCTGTAATCTTGATCCCCTCGGGATGGGCAAGCCTGTTTTGATGGGATGGTCGTCTCCCCCGCGCCAGCAACCACTCGTCTCGTCTTATCATGCGACCCGACCTTAGTCGACCGCTTGCATACACACCAAGCCGCACTTAATCAAACCACATGGACTAGCACGGAATTCGGTTCGCTGCAAAAACCAGTCACAAGTTGAGGTGCACTGCACTCTTGGTGCCCCTGATGATGGGCCCGCGAAGGGAAGAGCAGAGTGAGTGAGGGACTGCTGGTAGCTAGCTAGCTAGATCGCATGAAGGTTTGATGGTTACCTACCTACCTTACTTACCTGCCTAAGGTACCTTTGCTGCTATGTATCGCGTATCGGCCGGAGGGGAGGATAGTGGGCTGGGGATAGGAGGGTGCTCACCAGGATGCGCCTTCTTCACATTTGTTCGTCACCTTCGTATCTAAGGGGTAGTTAGGTACCTCAACCAAAACCCCAACCCCCACCTGCTTTAACTCCAATTGCCAAAGGGCTCCAAGCGGAAAGGAGAAGTGGGTGTCTCTCAAGCATCAAGCCATCACACAGAGATTAGCAACATGAAGAATATACAGAGAGAGAGAGAGAGAGAGAGAAAGAGAGAGAGAGAGAGAAAGGGGAAGGGGGGGATACACCTCCGACCCAATCCATTCTGATCATTTCACTGATTTCAGCTTAAAAGCAAAGCACATCCCAAGCCAACAAAAGTATCTAAAAATGCACCCTATTGAACGCTCGTCCGTCAAGACATCCGTGACCATCCCCCTTCCTTCTGGGTGGTTTTTAATTCTTCACCTTCCCACTCACGCTCTCTCGCCTTCTCGACGTGTCTCGCCCTCTCCCTCACAGCCCGGCGGTCCCTGTGTCTTACCTCTTTCCTCTTCGTCTTGTCTTTCACTAGACAGCTATCGCATTTCTCACGCTCACCGCGCGTGTTGTCTCTCCTCCTCCTGCGTCGTCTGAGCTCGGCCAGAACATAGCCATTCTGCCCCCTTCCCCTTGACATTGTTGGAAAACGCGCGTGTCTGGACGGAAACGAGTCTCGCCCGTGAGGTACATATTGTCTGGGACCCTGCGGACTAGCGACGCACACTCTCTCACTACCGCCTCGAGCGACAACGACGACGACCAGCAGCACCACCACCACAAAGAACTGCTGCCAACCACACCAAGAGACTCAGCGACGCAGGTCCATCGCCTTACACGTCCAACAGCCGACAGAACACTTGGGACCCTGGCCAGGAAAGGCCCTTGCTCTACACCACCTTCTTTGGCTCTGCCACTGGAGGAGTGCGTTCTTGGTCGTATGACATATACAACAACCAGCCCCCAAGCCCCAAGACCGCTATCTACAATACCCACGCTGGATTCCTTTCCCTCTTTTCCAGGGCGCCCTGCATCTCGAACCCTCGTTGACGCCAGGATAATAAAACGCCCGTCGTTGCCGTCCTTCCAACCCATGTTACATGAACGGCCGGCCACACACACCCCTGCCCTGCCTGCACCCCGTCAATAAACAACCTTAACTGCCATCCATACCTATTTTGACCATCAACCCACCCCGCTCGCTCGGGTCGTCAGCTTGAGATAAGGGTGCCGCCGCCATCATCAACACGCATTCTTCCCGCTACCTGCGCCGTATCGCAAGCAGCTCCGGCAAGCACATTTCCATACTTTCGAGTCTGGCCGAATCACTCTAGAAAGAACGTTCGATCGCCATTCTGAAATTTGTAGTGGCGGTACTTGCACTTCATTGATCGACATGTTATACAACATGAGCTATCCTCATGACCAGCCTACGGCACCGGCGCCGCAACCCGTCAAACCCGTGACTGCCGCCCCTCGGCCGAGACCTCGATGCTCCCAGCCGATGCCCTTTGACCCGGAAGAACTATCTCAGAAGCTCGCCAAAGTCCTTGCCGAGCAGAGACTCCACTCCGAAAGGAGAAGGCGGGCCAGAGCAGAAGCCGCTGTCATCGCCGCCACATCAGTATCTGCGGTCCCCGAGGTCCAGGACGCTCAGCCGTTGAACGCAAGCCTGGCCAGGGAGTACCTCGATATGGGCTCTGTTAAGCCCGGCCACTCCATCTCCAGACCTCGTGTTCAACCGCCTGCTTTGAAGCCCAGGAAAGAGACAGCAGACTCTGGTTCCGCACGGCCAAAGTCCAAAACGTCGGACGGTGATCCCCGCGACTCCCAGACGAGCGGGAAGGAACCGCCTCGGCAAAAGGGCTCTGACAGTGAGAGGCATCACTTCATCCCGCAATTCGCTGCGGCCCAGTTCGCGCGCACAACAACGGCCGAGAACATGTCAGACAACAAGGGCCTCGTCCGCAAGCTGTCAAGGACAGCTCTCAGGCTCGCTCAGAGCCATCGCGAAAGACACCAGGAACGCGGCAACACTCAACGCGACCGGATCCCTGAAATCGCCGAGCTGGGTAATGATCGCGCGAACTGCGACCGCAACCACCACAGGCACACAATCGAGGGACCCCTGGTTGCCGGCCGGGCCGCTGAGACCTACCGGGCCAAGACCGCCAGGCGGGTGAGCACGGGTGACCTCCTCATGACCTGGGACTCTGGCGCTACGTCCCCGCACCCGTATGACGAGGCCGAGATGCCGAACCATAACCCCTATGTGCACAGGGTGGATTGGACGCAAAGTGATGAGGTGCAGCCACGCACACAAACGAAGCCGTCGCTGCGCAAGGCCGACTCCATCTGGGCGCTGAAGAACAAGCTTGGGGCCTTCACTAAGCACGGTCGGGAGGAGAACAGCTCCAGAGAGAACAGCCCGCCGTCTGACACGTTGAGATCGCCCAAGAGCGGATTCTTCGCTCGCTTCAAGGTCAATCATTGAGCTTGAAGACAATCCAGGGACACACAAGGTCCTTACCTGATTTTTGACGACATGATGTAACCAATAACATCTATGCATACACGGTGGGTTCAGCGGACACCCTTCGAATGTGTATGGCTTATCCAACTCGATCCACCGCGAGCCATTGGCGGCCCCCTCACCCCTCCCCTTCCCTTGTAATCATCCTCCGCGGCTCAGCCCCGATCCTCCGTCATCAGGCGCCTGATGAGCTCCGCATCCTTCTCGGCGGCCTGTTTTCGGATCACCTCCTCCGCCTCGGCGGCCGCACTCGCCTCTGACATGAGGTGGTTGATGAGCTCGATGTACTCTCGCACGCCCTCTCCATCTTCGCCCGACGCGTTTCTCGCCTTGTGCAGCGCCTTCTTGCCATTGCGGATGCCGACGTCGTGCGTCCACTGCTCTTTTTTGGGGTTCGCGGCCGCCATCGCCCGCGCCTTCATCATGTCGTTGAGGCTGCCCCCCGTGGACTGCATCTCAGGTGGCGGCTCGGTGGCAGCGATGATCTCGAGCAGCCGCGCCTGCAGGCCCGGATAACGCCGAAAGAGGTATCGGAGCTGGTCCGAGTCGTCGAGGACGCTAAAGGGGTTCCTGGGGTCGTGGGGTGGCTTTGGCGCGTCGAACGGCGGGGGTTCAAGGGCAAGATCGTTATCGTTGGAAGGGTTTGCGGCGGCGGCAGCAGACGGTTCGGGGTCTGGAGGGTGGTTTTCGCGGTGGATTTTATTACACGAGACGGAGCAACTAATGGCCACGAATATAATGTCAGTAAAGATAACGTATATGTAATGAGCGTTACGCGGGACGCAAGACGAGGAATCGAAGAAAATGGTACCGAGTGTACTTACAAAGGCAAAGTGCAGCGCGTGCACTTGTACTTTCCCTCCTTTTCGTTACACACGCCGCACATCTTGCTCCTCAGCGCCGTGCCTATCATCGTCGTTGTTGTCGTTTCGGGGCCGGGGCCGTCGTCGTGGGTGTCGTTGTTTGAGAGTCGTGATTCTGGGGCTGCTGCTACACTCTCTGCTGCGGTTTCTGTTGCGGAAGCAGCACGTTGCCCTTCCGCCGCGATATCCATCGCGCCACCCCTCGTTTCCTCCACCTCGCCCGTCAGAGAAGTATTCGCCATGGCAGCCGTCGTGGCGCGGGTCGTGGCCTCGTCGTCTGAGGGGCTCGCAGCGCGAGAGCGCTTGCTGGCCGATTCGACCGGCTCGTCGAGGTCGGCCTGTGAGCGTTTGGGGGATCGAAGGGGCGCCGCAGAGATGGAGGATGTTGCTGCGGTCTCACCAGAAATCGACATTTCCGGGTGATGAGGACGCGGAGGGGCTCTCGCGTCGCGGCGGCGGGCCCTTTCGTCCAGGTGCTGCCGAGTTCTCGTGATGCAGATCACGCCTGTCGTCTTGAGCCGTGTGCGCTTCTACCTGCCCTGGGCGGGCTGCTCCTGAAAAGTGCTTTCCCTGAGAGGAAGGTTCGAGGTTGGAGATCGGGCAATATTGATTCGGTGCCCTCTCGTGTACGTCGTGTAGTCTTCAAGCCTTATGGCGCTGAGACAGTTGCAATGTGTTATTCTTAATCCCCTCGAGTGCGAATGGAAGTGCCGATCAGACAAGGATAGCGACCAAAGACGACGTTGATTTCAGGTGGCGGTTTCCCCCTCCCCTACGTATCTCCTTGGTATTGGATGTACGGATACAACCCTGAGTGTTTTCTCTTCTCTTGTCGTTTCTTTTTTTTCCCCCAAGTTCTTCGCTTGGGTTCCTGTGTCTCAGCAAAAGGGCGCGTTTCCCCTGACGTTTGGCAACTTTTCCCCCCTCCTCTTCTCTTCCTTTCTTTTTTTTCTGCCGGTTTGTCGCAATTGTCCGAGCGCCGCAAGAAAGACGCCCGAGAACTTTCCAGCGGGGCATTGTCTCTGACCGCCTGGAAGCTGGACGAGAGCTCCCCACTTTTGAAGCTCGGTCGAATCGGGAATTCTACGGACCAAAAATCTCTTTTCCTTTTTTTTCCCTTTTTTTTTTTGCGTCATCCTGACAGGGCCCCTTGCATCCATCGTACTGTATCCGTACACCACCCCCGGCGACTCTTGGGAAGACCGAGAAGCCGAGGAGGCCCATGATTGGTAATACGACGCTTAGGAATTGAGCGGCGACAGGAGGAAAGGTGGAGAGCCTCGAAAAAGCCCGGCTTTCTACTCTGTACACCCCCATCCAATATTCGGGTGTAATGCCGAGGACTAGCTGAAAGACCCTGGAACATTTTGAATAATTGAATGACCAATATTTCAACATCTCCCGTGCCTCGCCTCTTAAGCCTCACGAAACTTCCATCTCACCACCGTTGACGTCGAATACTACTCGCTCGATCACAAACCGACGACGACGATAACAAGGACGACGACGATAACTCGACACGCATACACACAATGTCCTCCTACAGAGCGACGAGGACGGCCTTCCGCGCCGTCGCGCGCACATCCAATCCCGCCACCGGACCCGCGACGACACGGCTTCAACAATCGCGAACCTTTACCAGCGTCCACTCCTCGGCCGCGGCAGGCCTCCTCCAGCAAACTCGTCTCCCCCGGAGCACGACACAACAGACTCGACAAGCCGCCGCGCGGCGGTCCCCGTTCGCCGGACGCCAGGGCGGCATCCGCACCATCTTCATCCAGACCGAGCAGACGCCCAACCCGGACGCGATCAAGTTCCTCCCGAACCACCGCATCCTGCCCGAGAACATGGCGACGCCTTTCATCGAGTACCTCAACCCGCGCTCGACCATCGCGCCGCCCTACCCCTCCCCGCTCGCCGCCCAGCTCATGAACATTGACGGCGTCACCTCGGTCTTCTACGGCGCCGACTTCATCACCGTCAGCAAGTCCGCCGATGCCAACTGGGCCCACATCCGGCCCGAGGTCTTCGCCCTCATCACCGAGGCCATCACATCGGGGCAGACCATCGTCACCGTCTCGGAGAAGAAGGACGGCGGCGCCGTCGGCGCATCCGGGGAGCAGCAGCCGCACGGCGAGGAAGACAGCCTGGCGTACGACGAGAACGACAGCGAGGTCGTGGGCATGATCAAGGAGCTGCTCGAGACGAGGATACGGCCCGCCATCCAGGAGGACGGCGGCGATATCGAATTCCGCGGGTTCACGGACGAGGGCATCGTGCTGTTGAAGCTCCGCGGCGCGTGCCGGACGTGCGACTCCAGCACGGTGACGCTGAAGAACGGCATCGAGGGCATGTTGATGCACTACGTAAGTCCCGCTCCCACCTACCCTCTTCATTGCAACAACAGCAACAACAACAATAACAACAACAACCCCTTGGCAAGAATTTTACTCGTGACCAGTGTACTAACACCATCCCGCAGATTGAGGAGGTCAAGGGCGTCGAGCAGATCCTCGACCAAGAAGAAGAAATCGCCGTCCAAGAGTTTGCCAAGTTCGAAGAGAAGCTCAAGGCCCAAAAGGGCGCTGAGGCAACCGCGGCGTAAAGCCGGGTTTGGACATTGGCTGTGCTTTGCTTCAGAGGACTTTGGGATCATGGGTAGAGGGAGTTTGGGGTGCACAGTTTCTTGTAGTAGCATTGCTGTATCCGTATAATTAAACAAACGTCGCACTTGGCCTCACGCCGATAACAAAAACACACAATACCCCACCCGCCACTGCACTGCCCTTCGTCGCCAGCCTCGTCGGTGCCCCCTTCCCCCTCCTCCCTGCCTCGCCCGGTGAGACGGGAAGGGATGGGTTGTGTTGGGCAGCCGTTCGCCCAATAGACGCATCGAGCTCGCGAAAGCCTCTCTCGTGTTCACTTGCGCATGATGCGGGCCCTGCCGATGCCGACCGGTTCGCTTCAGACAAACTCACGTTCCACGCCTGGACCGGTCCGGGCTTGCACGCGCGCCTAGCTAAGAGGCCTTCGCCAGTCCTTGCTATCCTCTCAATTGGCGCCGGCCGTTTTTTGCAAGGGGAACACCACTGCACTAAGACACAATGCCGTCAACCACGCGGGAGCAAGGGCCGCCATCGTGTGTGCGTATTCTAGACAGCCCCCCCCCCCCCCCCCCC